>CAAKHB010006989.1:219391-247059 GCA_901007665.1 Aeoliscus strigatus
ATCTCAGTCGTTCAACAATCCTGTATGACCGTCTGTGCCATCACTTCAACAAAGGCAAAATGGATTTACCTCACTTCAGCTATTCGGTTGGCTCAGAATCTCCTCAAAAAGTTAACTGATGCATAATAGAGTCTATTCCCTTTGTTCCTCAACAATTTAAGCAGTCTGAGTAAAATATAACTTGACTTCAAGACTTTGCCCTGTTATCCTCACTGCAATCATTTACTATTCAGTTCTTTTTGTAGTTTTTATAATGTATTGCAACACTGCTGTTTGTGTTTGATGCTTATTATTATCATTACAGTTCTCGGTTCTTTACCTGTTTGATGTTGTATGCAACCACAGGCAGTGTTGAGGCTTTTTTCCCCCCAGCAGACAGAACTGACAATAAGGTACACAAAAAGTAGTATTATTTTCCCCCACTGTCTGCAGGGGATTATTTCAGTCTGACTCTCTACTATGTTTGAGAAGGAAGAATGGAGGAAAGAAAAACAAATCCACCCACACAAACTCACCTTTCAGAAAAATCTAAGAAAAATGAAAGAACAAAGACGTTAAAATCATATTTATTAAATGTCAAATTAAAGTTGACATTTAGAGCGAATGAACACAACAGTATAAAACAACATCTTATATGACAGAGAATCCTTATAGTTAAAAAGCTACAGGGGGAAGATGGAACAAAATCATCCACAATAAGAGGAAAAAATCATTCCAGACCTTAATCCTTCTTTAACTCACTGAATCTTCTTCCATCGTGCAGCAGCAGACTTAAGTTTAAAAAAAAAAAAAGAAGAGTAACTACTACAGTACATCACTTTAACTATATGGCCCATCCAATTATATCTGACCAAAAAAATGCTTCCAAAAATGCTGACCAAAAAAAAGTTTCAACTACAAATGATTTTATATAAAAACAAAACCCCAACAACAACAACAACAATAAAACACAGTCGCTGAAGGAGAACGTGTAGAATTTTGTCAAAGGTTTTCTCTGTCTGTCCCAAGGAGTCTATTTCCTACTTCTGAGTTGTTGTTTACTTAGTAGGTATTTACTGTATTCTGAAACAGTATTGCCCACAGCAAACAACTGCCTATTGTTTCTCGGTAAAATCTGGAACTAAACTGATTAACTGGAACATGAAGTTTTCTGTTACTACACATTTCATTCGCTGTTGATCCTCAATTTGTTCTTTACAAACCAATTTACATTGTGGTAATCAAACACTAATTTTTGTAACATTTTCTGGTTGTTTGTATTTCATTTTCTAATTCATTAAGAGGCAAATATGTTCAACAAATTGCCTTTGGCAGTATCAACAAAGACTGTCAGTCTGGATTACACATTCAGCACTGCAAGACAGAACACTCACACATTCTGGGACCCTTCAAATTTACAAAATTCAGGTTTGTGAGTTGTCAGTACAAATATTAGATGTCCAGTTACATGAGATTGGCTTTAATTGCCTGTATGGATGCATGCTAGCATTACAGAAACTTTACAACTATAGGTAGTCTGACCGTATGCAGTTCATACAACTTATTAGTGATCAGCACCATAGAAATGAATATATATCGGAATTTTGATCTGTGCAAGTTAACCTCAGTATTTTCTATCTGTTCTGAATGTGCTGTGATATTTTTGAATATCTATTTGAAAGAGCAGGCTCTTCTCTTGGAGCTGAACGTTACTATCAAATACAGAGTTAAATCAGCTTAATTTTGTATGTCTTCTGGAGCATGTTTATTACATACTTGAGTTCGTGTGTAGGTCAAAGGTAAACAGAAAAAAAAGGTGATGAATAGGAGAAGTGTGATGTGATGTCATGATCAGAACAGGTCAAACTGGTACACAGCAAAAATTCAAGAAAGAAAGTTCTTACAAGGAATATTTCTAATCAAATCTAATTTTTAGTCATAAAGGCTGTTTTACACAATATGATATAATATACAATATGCATGAATTAAATGTTCCACTGGCAGATTGTTGTACTAAGTGAAACAAGTGAAGATTGATCTAAAAACAAGTTACTTTTTCAGGCGACGTGTCTTATTTTAAATGTAAAGACAGTTTATGACTGGTGGACTGGTATTAAACAATGAATGCACACTAACCCTATCTGACAATTTCCTCTTGTCACATTTAGATGCATTGCTTTCCACTTCTGTGTGCAGCTTACATCTGTTACATACAAGAGGCCATTTATTTCAATAAGGCAGCTGGCATCTCCCGTGGTGGGGCAGATAATGTTAGCGGAGAAGAGCCAGCTGCTGCTGCTCAAACAGGAGACATTGATTGGGTCCTCAGCTCTCTGGGACGGTCCAGCTCCCAGAGGGGACACCACAAGGGTAATCGCATGAGTCAGATGCTCCCCTGGACCGACCACCGCCCCAATAATCAGTCCAATTAGAAAGCAAACGGCCAGATGCTCATGTGCTTGGTATTCTGATTGATATTTCTGTGTGTTTTATTTAACTGAGAGGCACCTGGATTTTCAGACTGCCCAAAATATGAGAATGTCATTTGAAGTTGTCTTATTGTCATCAGATTACTTGGGGATATACATAAGCGGATTATCCACCGTTATTTGAGTGTGGGAGGAAGGAAAGAGTCCCAAAAGAAAGTTCTCTCTTTATTTTAGCTTTGAAGACACTACAAATAGAGTCGACCTTTATGACAAGCATCACCACATTGCCTGGATCTGAAATGAGAATGTTTGTGCTTATCACACTCAAGATCCTCTTCTATCTTCACGTTTGTTCGTGTTTGAAGTAGCGTTCGTCTCCTGATGTGAGACCTTTTCATGATCAAGATGATGACAACATGTCTTACATCTTCCACATATCTTCTCCTGCCTACTGTCGAATGGTTCGGTGAGGGCGAGAATGCCCTGAGTGGCATGCTAAAATGTTGTCATAGCTATAGCTAGACGAGATGGAAAATGCTGAGGAGAGATGAGAGAAGAATATGGGACCAGAGATGAGCGAGAGCGGAGAGGAGAAACTGAGAAGAGGTGGAAAAAAACGTGTACAATAAAAGCAACAGAATCAATCTGCTAAACATGGACCTGAATGTATTCTTGTTTTTAATGTGATTATGTTATGACTGTTTAAATAATCCAGGCCCTACTTTTAATCTACGAATCTCTGAAAAAAGAACAGCTCACTGTACGTTGACAACATTCCAGAGTTCAACTTAATATTTACTCTACTAGTACAGGCGAAGGGCCAAAGATCACTGTGAATATGACAAAGTAATCTTTTCAATCATGTTTCTCTCAGTTCATCCTCTTGTTAGAGTGGTACCACTGGACTATTGTCAACTACAACTACACAGTGCTGTAGTAGTATTTCATGCAGACAATCACAGCCAATTTTAACCTCTTTGGGCCTGATTTACTAAGATCCCAAGTAAAGGGCAGTAAATTGAGCGCGAAGTGTAATACACTGCATGTTCAGATATCAGTATTTAAATGAGGGGGTTTTGCGCATCTCAATTTGCTTCCACCATGGATAGTTTGGACAAAGTTTGGACAAAGTTTGGATGGCCTCAAGCACAAAATGAAATTTGATACTGTTGAATTAGAGGTCAACAAACATTGGTGAATGAAAACAAACAAAAAATGCTATATGTATTTTCAACAAAGTAAGTGTGACTGGGAACAACTGGAGTATGTTTTGTCATGTTTACTCATTTTTACACAACCAAACCTTTACTGACATTTATTTCAATCTTAAGTTCGTCACTTCTACTAATTTGTTAAGTAGCTGCCTCAAGTTTGTGTCTCTGAACCAGTTTCTGCTGCTCCTGGTGTTACGGCACTTTATTTAACATGATTTGTCTTTTGATACCAATGAATGTGCGGCTGATCACAGCCTCTGCCTTGGAATCATTGGTTGTCTGTAGCCCCTCTCCATGCAAGCTCTGATTAAACAATTCGTTACACTCAGGCCCTAATTTGCGAAACGCTCCCCTCAAGTGCAGTTTGCGCCTACTTTTAGAAATGGAAACATGAAGGATAGATCAAAAACATTGCCCTTTTTTTTATGATGGGAAAGATGCAGCCAGAACTATCTGTGTTTATCTTTGATGTGGGGTTATTTATTCCTTTACCTTCTCAAAATATGGGAACTGCACTTCAGGCCAAGTTTACGCATTGAACATTATGGCCTCAATATTTTGACTTGGAAAATGATGAAAAGCCTCTTTGCATGCGTGTCATTTTGTAGGTGGACCACTGGAGGGGCTTTTGAATTACAAATGGCTTGTATTTATCAGTCATCAAGTCTTTGCCTGGCTAAGATATGTTTTCCCATCAAATTATAGTCATAGTAGTAGTAATAGTACTCTTAAAACCTATTAAATAGTTATATTAGCCACTAAAAGTGAACAAAGAAAACATGACTGATGCAATATTTGAAATGTATGAGTGTATCTCCCTCTGTCATCCAGTGATCACATGGAATCCATAGTAGTCTCCTGTATTATATATTTGCTTTTTTCTGTAAAGGAACCTGCAGAGAGTGAAAGCTGTCACTACTGTTGGCACATTCCATGTAAATGCCATCATCAGTGCTTGGCTGGTGCATTGGCAGACTGGTAGTGATGATGTTCTTGTAAAGGGGAGGGGACAGGAGGGGAATGTGCTAATGCGATTCAAACACGCCCTTTTTATAACAGGACTTGTCCCTGTGCCAGGGGAATCGGTGGCATAAAGTAGTGGGTGATTACATTGAACAAATGGCTGCCTCATTAGCCAGACCCCCTGAGTGTGGTGTGCATTTATACAAACAGAGTAACATACACTTACACTGTCGTATGATTTCTCCACTCCTCGCCAGCATGCACACACACACACACACACACACACAATCAGACATTTAGACAGGCATTAGGTTGGCTTTGTACACCAAAAAGGGCAGCACACAAAGGCAATACTCAAGAGGGTACAAGCTCCATCCAATAGACTAATTAACATCTCCCAATTACTTGAGCCAGAACTCTATGGTGCTCCAGTTAGCGTTGGATGATACGGCTCAATACAACAGAATGTGTCGCGCTGAATGTCCATGTCCAAACAACATCTGAGCTGCTCGCCCCAAATCCGAGCTAATGACTGCAATTAGCGTCATTAGAGTCCAAATGCAAGCCTCAGCTGCTGTTATGTTGGGCAGACATTTCACACTTTCTGCCAGACAGCTCAATGTATGAACAGCAGGGAGCAAAGCGTTAGCTTGTTGTGCAACAACCTAATGAGTCACACTAGATGTATATGCAAGCTCCTTAATTAATTGGTCTGAATCTTTAACTGATGAAATGTTTTTATTTCCATACGCCGTCAATTCACTCTCGATTCACTGACATTCAAGAGCTATTAGACAGAACGGTACAGGAAGAAGTCATAGTTAGCTTGAAATTAATTACACTTACTTGAACTAAAAGAAACAAGAAGAAAACACAGAAAGAAAACTAAACCTCTAACATTAGTGAAAATGATGTTTGTATTTCTATTAATAAAACTATGACAATTTTTTCCTGAAAATAGGAAAGCAATAAGAAATTGCAACAGTGCTTGAAATTATGAGCTTAAGAAGACTAATAACAAAACTAACTTCTGCACTGGACACTAATACAAAAAAAGTCGACTAGGTACTCGCCATTTTTGTTCAATTTACCTCCTACTGATATTTTCAACCTTCCTACAGGTCCATCTTTTCCATTCACCATTTCTATGACTGTTCCTAGTCTCCATTCACCCCCAGGAGAAAATTCATGCATGTCCATCACACCATCACCCACTTGCAGATTTCTTCTCGGTCAGTGCCATTTCTGCCTTCTTAGGACTCCAGAACCACTGTCGAGGCTTTTCTTGCTGTTTCACGTCTAGCTGTATGCAGAAGGGAGGCCTCTCCCTCTGTGTCCATATACCGTCTCACACTTCATAAAACTACTACGGTGGCAAGTTTCAACTTCACAGTTTGTGTTTGCTTTTAACTCGTTGCTTACTTTATCGCCTATGAATGTGCTGCCGCTTTGAGTGTCCAATAATGCAAAGACTAGCTGTTCTTTTGAAGGATCTGTGTCCAGGGATATCCAGAAGGACAATCATTGAAGTGCTGCATTCGCTGACATTCTTGAGTGACACTGGGAGCCGTGGCGGTTTTCGTTGGGAGCAGAGGAGGACGTGTTCACGGTCGAACACTGTCAATCTGATCTCATTAGGACGATGGGAGGGGTGTCTGCTTTGGCTTGTATTTCTGATGAACGTTCCTTGGCATTGTGGGTCTTTTATCCTTGTGGTTGTCATCGTGAAGACAGATGACTCAGGTGTGACGTTGACGACATACCTTGGTGTGGTGACTGTGCTGCAGACACCCATGACAACGCTTGTTTTCTTTCAAGTTTTCGTCGATCAAACTTGAGAGGCTTTTATGACCAATAACGGAATGGCATGAGACTCTCCATTCAATATATTGGGAAAAAAAAAACGGGTGGTGCGGCCACTGGCATATGGCTTTTGGATTGCTTGGGCCAGGCATGATGCATCAGTGGGAGACAGAGGATGTATTTACAGGTATGCTCTCTTGTATTACTTGGGCTGGGTGAGACACAGGGGATCTATGATTATGATGATCACTAGGTGCACTTCCTTTCGGTTGCTGTACTTCCTTCCTCTAATGCCGTCAACGCATTGTCGTCATGGTAATGCGACTGACTGGAACAGGAAGTAAAAGTGATTTCATCCGCCCCAATATAGTGAAATAATTCATGGTCTTGTTATCACTGTTTCACTATTTTCTGAACATGGGATGATGTCATGAGAATGTACAGTATAATACAGTACATACATTGTGTATGCATACATGATCATTAACTTTGTTTATTTGTGCAGTCTGGTTTTATCATGAAGAGAGCTGCAAGGCTTATTTGTTTTTGGGTATTTCTTAAAGCAGTGTGGTAGGTGGCAAGCTCCCAAGCATGAGCCCCCGGGAGGGCACATTAAGTAGCATGTGCCACCTGATCATTATAAATAAATAATCCATAGGACGCCTGTCACTTCCAGTGTCATACAGATCATGGCTGCTGAGTGGCGTGAGGAGTCAGTCAGTGAAGGAGCATGAGTATGATAGGCATTCATACAAGTACAAAACCACCACATACACAGAAATACGTAATTAAAAATAAGCTGTGCATTCGCTGAATGTGGGCAGATTAAACTGCTGAGAACACTTAGGACATGAGAAGTTGATCTGACAATCACCATCACAGAGTGGATGGATGTGTGTTTGCCTGTAAGAGACAGCTGCTGATTGCTGAACAGCTGGATGGAATTGACGTGTAGTCACAGCTCCATCGGGTCAAAAGTCACACTGACCCATAGCTCGCTGTCCCTTCAGGGGCATTTGCCATCAGCTTGTTATACCACAAAAGGGCATTTTACTCCCAAAATAGTACATCTGGAGAGATGTAATCTTTGAAACCTCTGCTAAAACAGACTGATGCAGCTGTGTCTGGTGGAGCTTAATTTCAAACGAACAAGCTGTTGATGCCTCAAATGCATTGGTCAATCCTAAATTGGGGTATGAAGGTTTCTGATTTATTTTATAAAAATCTGAAGCACCAGACTAAAAAATACATTATTAAATGATGGGGTTTTTTGTTCTTTTTACTACATGGAAATTTGGTTTAAATAACAAAGCCTACACATATTGAGTGTAAGACAAATTTCCTTTGAAGCCCATAAAAATACCCTATGTTCAGTTGCATTAAAAACGCTGCTGTCTCTGTCGTAACGCTCTGATAATACAGTGTGATATTCATAACACACACAGGTAGTCCATCATTTAACAGGTCTGATGCTAAGTTGCACCATTGACTTTTATTGTGTCACAACTACAGCGCAAACAATGGGTGACAGAAAACCAGAAGCCAGTTCTCAAATGCACACACACACACACACACACACAGACAGACACACACTAGATTTTGTGTAAACTCCCCTGTGCTCTGAATAATTAATTGGATGAAGTCTAATCATGTTGATGTGGGAAGTGATTTGATTTAACCTTGGTTTAACTGGGAAAGGCCCACGAGACACTGGCAGCAGGTTTGCATGATGGACATGAACGGAAAGAGACTGACAGAGAACCGATGGGAATTTGATTACCACCGTCAGCTGTTCCCTCAATCTGACGGTGAGCTGATGTGAGACAACAAAGCTCTGAAATCTAGTACATATGTACAGTCGTACATGTACAAGCACATACATGCTATATTGAGCATGACAGCAAACACGTACAAATCGGGACAAACACACATCCTCTGCATTTATACAGTCCGAATACTGTCGTCTATGAGCTGCTCTTTTCAGATGTTACTATCTGTAACATTGAATCCTGATGGCACCGATACAATCATTCATTACAACTGGTTATACTAAGTTATACAAACCTATGTCACTTCTCAAGACAAACTGACTGAAGTTGTGTATTTAAAGCAGGGCTGGACCCTTTAACATGTAGAATATAGAAATTGATCGTCAACTGAGCAAAGAATGAATTGGTACAACTGACTGCAGTCAACCACCATGACCGAACAAAGACATAAGGCAGATCTGTCCTGCGTCCAGTGCTTTTCTTAGAAACCCAAAACGTTTTCAACTCTTTTGAGACATGAAGGGGAAACAATGGGAAACAGACAAAACTCCTTACATGCCAGGGGTTTAGTCTAGAAAAATAAAATAATAAAAAAAAAATCTCTACACATTGAAACCCATATTGCTTTTGAGGCGTAACGTTTGGAACTGATCCGTTTGACAGTTTCTGTTTATTCTCATTTTGCTGATGCAGTTTTGAACAGTATGTTCAGCAAAAACAAGTCCAGCCTAGAAACGCCAATGTGTCAGAGTGAGAATGGAGTTGTTTGCTTGGTAATTCAAAAAGATGATCGCAGCACAATGTGGTGTGCGCACTTTACACGCTATTGGGCAACAAAATGAGTCCAGTGGGTGTCTTCCCCCGAACAGTCCGGAGACTGAAGAGGATGTTTGTGTCACAAATCAATTTAGACGCTGAATTGACACGGCCTTGATGTTTCTGTGCAGACAGCGGGATAAGCGAACGTGTGTCACACTACAGTGGTGTAGCTGATACAATCAGCACGCAGACTCATTGTTTTGCCCCCCTATGAAATGCAAAAAATATGCTAACATCCCATGAGTCTGACATCACAATTTTTATTTCAATCCCAGCATCAAGAAGCAACGCAGCCAATTAGCTTGTTTTCTGTTCATCAGGATCAAGCGGTGGAGGATTAATGCAGCAGATCAGTGTTATCCATCCTAATGACACTTGTTTCATTGGTTTGTAACTGACCATCCGCATCAGGCCATCTGGCCTTTTAATGTACTGTACAATAAAGGTGCTCGCCCCGGTATAATACCTCAGCTTATGTTTCAGCTAAAACACAATTCCTCTCAATGAACTGCTACTTCTACTTCTACTACTTCTACTGCTACACTTCAGTGCACACAAGATATTTTCCTTCAGACTTAATCGTGTTTGACTGATTGATTCAAGAGCAGGAGAAAGACAAGGTGTTTCCCATCATTCCCTTTCTTCCAGACAGCAGGTTGTCCCTTTAGTGTCCCCATCCCAAAACAGAGACACACTGGCATCTGAGTATGTGTGTGTGTGTCTGTTAGCCTTTACCTCCACTGGTCCCCATTCTCCCATGTTCAGGGCTGATCCATATCCACCGTGGCAGCCGATCACCGGTGCTGCGCCGCGATGAAAAGTCCATCATCCTGGCTTCCCTCTCTCCCTCACCACTGTGCTCTCTGGCTCTTGCCAGGGCTGTTTGCTCAGCTGTTCCCCTCTCTGACCGCATTTATCCCAGATGAGCGGCACAGCTTACTCCATTAATCTGTGTGTGTGTGTGTGTGTGTGTATTTCAATTCCAGGCAACCTCCCATTGGCCTCCTGATAAACATCTGAAGACACGCCCTAATCAACAGGGGACACATACAGGGGGCAAATGCAGCATGGGCCAGGCATTAAGCTTGAAGTGGAGGTCATATGGAGCACCTAAGGTTCATTTCAAAAAAAAAAAAAAAAAAAAAAATCTACACTTGATCTCAAATTTTTCAATTAAATGATGTGCACCCTTCCACAACCTGCTTCACATGGCTTCACAGTTCTAAAATAACATCCCTCATACTGAGGGGAAAACCTAAAGCAACCCAGAATTTGGGTTCACCAGCAATACAGCGTGAAACAAAGCGGTAAGAGGAATCTCTCAGTGAGAAGTTCTGTAATTATAGAAAGCTATCCTCCACATTTGCAGGGGAATCAAGAGTAAATATTTTTTTAAGCGAGGTCACGGCCATCCAGGCACTCTGCAGACCATCAGCCCATCATGTCCTCCACAGTTTAAACATGTCCTGGCCCTTCATCTGAAACCCTGCAACTCATTGCTCAGCTGGACAGCTTGCAGCCATCTGTTCAGTAACAAAGGAAAAGGTTTTTTCTTGTCCTCTGGGCTGGGTCACTCTGACTGCTCATTTTGCGATTTAGCCTCAATATTTTTATGTCAGTATTTGTTGCTGTATGTCCTTCTGACAGCCCAAACACTGTGTTGAGAGTTCATTGCATTTTGTTGGAAAGTTTACAATTTTAGACAGTTGGAGTTGTTCATTTTTTTTTCTATTTGGGGTTGTAGCTTCAGCTTGTACATTGACATCACTTTAAATGAGAAACATCACTGAAGGAGCCAGTAAACTCATTTGTTAAACAATGATCCCCGAGATATTGCTTTAGCTATGGATTCAGAGCCCTACGCCCCCTTGATTTTTCATTTATGCAGTGGGTGGAGAACTCTGGTTTAGGTCCTTTAAGGTGGAGTCATTTTTCAAATGCATATACTCTACATATGCACTTTCACCAAAATATCCATCTCATCTCCAACTGCCATCAAATCTGAATTATCATTTTTTTGCATTCAGTGAACAACACCTAGGAGCATTTTAGTTGGGTGAAACTAGGCTCTCGCTCAGCGTGCTTTTGGAGGTGGGAGGAAGCTGGAGTACCCAGAGAGAACCCATGCAGACACAGGGAAAGCATGCAAACTCCACATAGAAACCCCCTACTACTCTGCTGGAAATCTGGAGACACATATCCTACAATATCGCTGTAAGTGTGTACACTGCTCACTGCAACGAAGAAAGCTCATAGTTTCTTACATATCTTATTCAAGTAAAATGTCCAAAACACATTGCTGATGCCTGATTGATAAGCTGCTCATGCGTCCAGAAGCTGCTCATTAAGTGTGTTTTCCTGTCTGGAGACTTCACGCCAGCTGCTGCTCAAACGCAGCAGCGACCAGACACGAGTGTTTGCTATTGAGGTTGAAACAATCCCCAGGTACCCATTAACCTGCCAGTGTGCACGTCTGCTCATGAAGCGACAAATCACAGACATTGTCAAATTATTGACACTCTCAAACCGTACTCCTGCACCCTTCTTCTTAAACGTGCATCACACTCGCATATCCTCAGACGACGTGTGCACTCTGTCCCTATCAGCTTCTCACAGCTTCTGTAAAGTGTGATCTGAACCTCTTACCTCCATTGGACTCCACAGAAAGTGAAACAAATAAGCCCTCTCACCCCTTAGAGGAAGCACTTTGTACGCTTGACTAAGATTTATGCCGTGAACGACAAAAAAACACATTCAGCAAAAAAAAAAAGAGTTTAAATGTTGGCTTTGTTTTTCTAGACGCTGGCAGTTTTGCGATCCATCATGTTTGAGCTGTAAGACCGGGCTGCATCCTCAATAAACATGAAAGAAATGGTGATTTTATTTTACAGGTTATGTATTTCTTCTTGATTTAAGAATATTACTGAATTGGATTTGCACTTGCGTTGTGTGCCCTAATCACAGAGCTTCAGTGCCTATGACAGCTTACAGCACACTCATGGGGGTTTTGGTCTAATATGGATTTGGTTGCTTGGAGCTCCTAGATGACTGTTCAACAGGGTTTAATGAACAAATAAAATGAGATACGATTATAATGAACAAGTACTAAAAAGTGCTTCTCTAATCTGGGTTACCGGCATAATCCTTGAGTCCAAGATGATGTATCGTCCTTGAACAAGATGCTGAACATCTAATTCCTGATGAGCTGACACCTTGCAGGGCAGACTCCATCAGTCTTTGGATGAGTGTGACAGAGAAGCGCCTTGTTATTGGAAAAGCGATATATACAAGAAGCATTTACCAGCCTTATACCAAAATTCCATGACACGCTGCAACAACTACGGCAGGATCCTTGTTCCCAAGGGGCTAAACACGCCGTTGTGTTTTTCTGTTCTTCACAGAACCCCATGACTGCACGCGGCTGTCATGTGTCAGCATCTCTGGAGGTTACTCTGGACCTCTGCCACATTGGATAGTCGTTCCCTGAAGATCGAGCATTCACCCCAAACTACTGCTACCATAGTTGGTTGAACAGTTTGAAATCTTAAAAACAGTGACATGAAAAAACAGACAAGCTAGGGAGGGAGTGTTCAGAAAAGCTTGAATCCTCTTGATGCCACCAACAACTCCTTCATTTCGAGTCATGTAAAAGGAAACCGCATACAATGCTAGTCAACATTGTTGAATTTATTAAGTGTGTAATACTATCTCTATAACACCATACTGGACAACCACAATAATGCAAATATGTTTAGATATGTATTATCTTTATCTTTATCTTTATTTATTAATGTTATTTTTCCCATTGCATGTTAATTTAGATTTTTGTATTTTTCTTTTTCTAATTTACTGCTGCTGTACTGACATCAATTTCCCAGCCGCGGGCCAATAAAAGGCTTATCTTATCTCTTCTTATCAGCAAGATCAGATGAGAAGCGCGACCAGCACATTAGATTACAGCACTAGTCTGCAGTAGAATGACACCCAGTTAGGACAGATGAGGGAGAGACACCCAAATGCACACTTGAACAATTCCGACACCTATTTCACAAATAACCTGACAACATGGAGATGTTATGTTTCAGAACATACCGTGGGAACACAGTCACAGTGAGTTCAGCTGCCATTCGTTAAATTACAACTCATCCATCAGTAAGTGAGCAATTTAATTATAGTAGACACTCCTTCCGAAAGGTGTTCGTGGAACATAGGCAGCACACCAGCCCTCAGCCTCTTGTCTTCTTTAGTATGCAGAGTGCTCCGTCTTCTTGAGATACCCCACCGCTAATAATGTCGAATTGAGATGCAATGGCCGGCGCTCACTTTTAATGCTGAATGATGGAGGGCCCAGAGGCATTACTGCTTATCGTTCATCAAGTTAACTTTGCACATTAGAAAGTTGAATGAATGTGATTCCAGCATATTCCAGTGGTACTGACTGGAAATTAGTATATATTATATATATGAAACACACATACAAGTGATATCATTGCATGAAAGTAGGGCATTTAAGTAGAAACAAAACATGTCAATGCCTCAGCATTTTAGGTTTATACCGAAATTTCAGCCGAAAGCCAAATATCCCTAACATTTTGTGAGTAGTGTACGCTACATACATATATGTATGTATATGTATATACAAATTCCAAAAGCCATCCATATAGCAACGTATAATCGGAGAGTTTGTAATACAGAATATAGAATAGAATGTGTTTAATGTCTCTCTGTTCTACACTCCATCCTCATCTCTGTGCATCTATGCCTTCAATCTCCTCGCTGACTGTTTGTCACCTTCTCACTGAGACCCTCCCTCAGCCTTCCATCCCCACAATTTCGCTTTTCCAATTTCCTGTCCCGTCATCTCTCCTCTCCTGTGCAAGCTGCACTGCCGATCGCGGTAAACCCTGAATATCCTCGTCATCACGCAGTGCAAATACCATCTGTGTTGGGTTAGCCCCCTCAGCCCCAATTACAGCCGGGATGTGCCATGTAATGTCTCGGACAGTATCACACACTGGCTTGTAAGTTACACAACTTGTGTACAACCTCAGCGTCACAGGGCAAAATGTCAAATACGTGCACGCTAACGAGCCTTGAGGGTCACATATGCTGTGGCAGGCAGGTTAACCCAGCTTGTTAACAATGTCGATGTCCTGTCTTATCACTTAAAAAGGACTTTGTCGGACCTGACCTGTTCTTTAATATGCTGTATATGCTAATACTGATTACATACATACATTTAAATAGCTATGGAAGACATGGAATGTTGATTTGATGGGCCAGCATCTCTCCAATGCAAACCCAAAGGGTATAATCTGAGGGAATGTTAATTGTGTTAGTTGTGTTTTCAGAATCGCAAATCGTCCCTGTTCAATGCAGCATCGGCCAGCTGGGTTGAATCACATCAGGAACACAGTGAGGGTAGGATTGGATTTTCAGGTTATCCATTTCAATTTGCCACAATGGTAATTAATCCCAACGGCTCACAATTCTTCATAGAGGTCAGCACCTTACAGGAATTAGCAACAGATTATATCACCAATTAAGTCCATCACAAATTTGAGGAGGACCTGAGATAAATTCTACATGGGAGGAGAAACAATCCAAACCCTTATGGATTTATCATTTGAGCAGCCAAGAACACGGTCGATTAATATATTTCCACATACAATCAGGTTTACAGTCTGGTCAGGAAGTGTCTGTCAGAGTGTAACCCGTTCTCATGTTGTGTTTTTGCTGCTACATGTGGATGTCGTGGATTACAAATGTTCATGAACAATCAACAAATGTTTCTTTAAACTAGTAACATTAAATAAAAGTACGATTAGTAAAGACGATAGCGGAGTGTGCTGTTCAGTGCTCACCGCCTTATCACTGGTAATGACTGCAGACCATTGCTCACCCTCTGACCAATCAGCTGTGAGCTGGCGATGGGTACCTCCAACGTGTGGCGTGTCTGTGGCCTTGTGACGTACACAGACACAACAATCATGCTAACTTTTGGATTGAGGACAAGGAGACTGCGCTGATGAGTCATTATGAAGCGCAACCGTGTCTTCACGACATTAGCTTGAGATGCTGATGATGAGAACGCTATCAACCAAATAAAAAATGCCACAGCGCGTAAGAGTTCTCTGGTGGGTTTGTTGTGCTGTTCCGCTTTATGGTACGGCGCCTTGCACTCGTTGCTGTGGAAACGACAACAATGCCTGAATGAAACTGCACAGAGGGAGTGCAGGAACGTGAGGTCGCGATGACCAGCTCGGTGCCTCGGTGTGAACCGTTCCGGTGCACGTTTCAAGTTGTTGTGCCTGGAATAGACACAATCCAATTACAAATGTTCTGTGATATTTCCAGGATTTGCTGCAAGTCTAAGACTATGAAATGAATCAAACCTTCTCGTCTGTGTCGGGTGTGTGGGCAGGTGCCTCCGCAATCAGCTCACCAGCAATGACCTAGAACGGCAACTGTGGCAGCAAGAGGGTGAATGAGTCATAGCTCAAAGGCATAAATACCGATACCGCGGCTTTGCTCCTTTGTCTGTAATTAGGAACATAAATAATTAAACTGAATGACAAATGAAGGTAGGTGGGCGGGAGGGAGTTTAGCAGAGGACAAATAAGAACATGATAAAGCAGGGTTGGTGTTAAAAACACATCGACATTAAAAAAAAAAAGCTACAACCAAACAGTGTTTGGTGAAAAAAAAAAAGGACATTTAAAAAAGGCACATTATGAAACAGCATGGCACTGAGGGTCTAGTGAGTCTATAGAAAGGGTCTGCAATGGAAAATAAAATGGCGATAAATAAAAGTTCCCTGACATCCTCAAAGTGTGGTGAGTCTTTGTGGCGGTAGATGTTTCACTAGACTCGTGTTGACCTTGCCGTTATTTACTCTGGCCGGCGCCGTCAAAGACGCAGAGCCAACAACCTCGGTCTCCTTGGAGACGGTGTGCTTTTGACTGAGAACTTTCCAGGATTAGTATCGGATGAAGCGGTGGGTTATACCTTGCTGCCTGGGAAATATTGCCTGAATGAAACTGCCCAGATGGAGTGAAGGAACGTGAATAAAAGACAGCAAATAATGGAAAGAGAGGGGAGAAATGAGAATGTAGAGTGAGCAACAGGGAGAGACAAAGGTTAACTGACAAGGAGCATGAAGAATAGGAATTACAAAAGGCGATGTTTCTTAAATGCCACTCCATTCAGAGAGCTTCAGAACAAGCTAATGGTCTGTTTGAAGAGAAAGGAGGCAGACAGATGGAGTGGGAACGGGAACTGAGTCACATTTTAAAGGCGACATATCTTGGATAATGAATGCACAGCCAAACCTGCGAGCTTCTCTTTCGTGGTAGAATCCATTTGCTAATGACCTCGGATAGGGATGTTTAAAATGCACTCAAACTTTTGCAAAGAATAACACACCCTAACATTTCATCAGATGAAAAGCAGAGCAAGGCCTTAAAAAAAAAATAGCGGACAGACGGATGCAGAGGACAGCCACTGGGACAGTGACACGGACCTGAAGCAGACTAATGGAGCAGAAAATAGAAGAATCATGAGCCTTTTATCTCTGCTAATCACAGTCAGAGCAGCACAACGGCGAGAAGGAGGAAGGAGAGTGGAGCAAAGGCTAGCTTGAGGGTTGTAATTTCCATCCTTCCCAAACTAAATCTCTCCATACGGTTATCAGCATTCCTAAATGCTTCCCGTCATTACCGAGCGTAGTTTGTGCGCTACTGAATCGTTCTCCTGGGTGCCTCTTTATCAGCGGTCCAGGCCGACAGCTAGTGACAGGGCCAACATTCCTTTTCTCCTTGTGCCCACTAGTGCTCAGGACTCCAGTTTAGTTTTGATCTATTTCTAGCTTTGCATTGCCTCTCCTCTCATCAGGTCCACTCATCTCAGCCGTGGTTGGTGGCTACTGCAGAATGCTAATGAGGAGCCTCACAATTCTTCTCTCACTGCCCTGAGCAAACACGCTACCACGCACTCTTATTCTATGACTACATACATACTGTCTATATGAGTCTCATCAGGCATGAGACACACTAAGGCAAAATGACACAATTAATCTGTTCAGTAATTCTGTGAAGCTCTTGATCTTGAGAGGGCTGTCGCGTCCTAATGCAGCAGTGTGCATTTTGATAGTAATGTGATCAAGTGGCTGTGTTAAATTGTCCTCTGGACTGGAAGTGTACATCTTTGATCTGAGGCTGGAGTCACACTGCAGCCTAAAGTGGACGAAAATCTGACTTTGTCTGGTCACATTTTTTTGGTCTGAGCTGCACAAATCAGACATTCTTCAAATCAAACCCGGGCAGCTTGATATGTCAACTTTGATATGTGGTCCGAAATAATCTATGTACCTCATAGTTCAATATCCTAAACATTTTCCTGTGTGATCTCGTCTTCTGTGCCGATCTAGAAAAAGGAGTTTCTCAGGATGAAACACTAGTTACGTCAACAAAACCTAGAAGGGCACTCTGCACAGCACAAATCTTTGGCAGGGCTATTTACCATTTCCTGAGAATGACTGAATAGGTCTGGTTCTGCCCAAAGATTTAATGGGTTCTTCCTTGGCAGGGTGAACATGGTGGTTGAGGTAATGAGACTTATGGTGCCTGTCCTCCCTTGAGGCTGTGTAATAGGTTATGGAGATATGAGGTCACAATTGTGAAAATCTTAAGTCATGTACCAGAAGAAATAATATTTTGTTGGGGGCGGGGGAAAGCAACACAAGGATGACAATAAGTGAATCAATGAAACACTTGTGTATCTCAGCATGCAGCCTGGATAGATTTCTGAAGGCCAGAGCAGCAGCGCCGAATGTCTGCCAAGCCTGCTAAAATTCACATTCATGGAGGACGAGAGACAATGGCATGCAACTCTTGACAAAGATTGATTATCTGGGAGGATAAATATCATTCCTCCTCACGGGCGGCTACGTCTGCACTCAGAGCCACATAATCATCAGTCCACTCCAGGCCGAGCATGCAGACGGAACAGTGATTGGTATCCAAGGTACAGAATTACCACTGTTGGATGAACTGCTGAAGACAAACGTGTTGTGTGGCGATGTAGACGTTCCTTAAAGATTCTCTCAGAGTAACGCTAGACTTTTGGTCTGTCATTTCGAGTGACCATGTCATAGAAATCCCGTCATAATCTATTTTTACCCATCGTTTTAATTTTTAAATTGCTAATAATAATGACAATAATAGCAATACTAATGACATATTCAATAGCATTTAATGTTTATTCATTTTCAATTAATATTCAGTCCGAACAAGATGAACAGAGAATCCACACTGTGACATCACATCAAGCAGGGATGACGCTCACGTCATTTTGTTGTGAAGCTGTACTATGTTCTAACTATCGGAAACCAGCGTCTCAGCAAAAAAAATAACAGCTTCACTAAAAAGGGACATGAATGTCATCCCGTCCTTAAAAATTGGAAGACACGCACCACCTCCCGTCTGTAACGGGTTCATGTATCAAACTTCATCTCAACAGAACGCGATCGGAAACACTTCAGCACAGCGACTCAGATTTCTGTAAAGCAACAAACATTTCGCTCATCTACAATATAAACATTGTAAACAAGTAGAAGAAACTATCTGTTATCAAAACAATGTCTCCTATAGACGTAAAAAGTGTGAGGCGACTGACCCAGGAGGGAAGCACAAACTTTTCTCTTTCTCTCACAATGTTTTCAACTCTGGGTGAACTCCTCATGTTTGGATGTGAGATACGAAGAAAAGCCTCTTTGCTCAAGTGTCATGAACAGACTGACAGAGCAGCACTACCTGTCTCTTTGTTATGTCTCAGGTAACTCGCAATGCAAGAAGGAGAAACATGCCTTAACAGTTTAGAGGCTGATTATGGGCTGAGAAACACATTCAAGCTTGATGTTTAAGTTTTTGTTGTTGGTGCAATACGAAAAAAGCAATATAATCGGGTTAGGAAAAGGGCAGACATATTCTTATAACAACAAAAGTAGTGAATTATAGCAGGGATGTAATACAAATATCTTTGAGGAGGTGAAATATCCCATTATTGTCAGCTAATTTGGCATGAGAATAAAGGCGCAACGCTGCCAGTCCCATTCCTAGCGCCAACCTCCATCTTTCAGTTGAAACTGCAACAACACGGGGGTTTGTTTACACACATATGGACCAGAATGCACCATGACTTCCACCAAAACCACAAAGGACGTGATTATCCCCGATCCCGTTTCACTGTTCAGTCCAACGGTATGATTGTGTTCTGATGACTGAAATAGTAACTGGTGCAAATTGCAGAGACAGTTAAGTTAAATAATGCATGAAATAATCATGAAGTAATTATTACGAATAATTAATAATAATCATCATCATTAAAAAGGTGAGCATGTTTAATTTGTGTTCAGCTAGGGATTTTCTCAAGTAAAGCTTTAAAAAAGAAAGAAAGAAAGTCTTTCATTGGTTCGCCAATTACAAAAGGTTCAGGGAAATTGTGTAGGAAAGGCTCTATTATATCTAAGTTCTATTGCTTCCTCTACCGACATCAACCTATGCTGATACGGATTCCATTGAGGCCCATTTCAGCAGGCATTGTGACCACGAGTCAATCGTCAGCTTGAAGGTAATTTGGTCCACAGTTTGACTAATTAAACTCAAGGAGAATGACGTGACACCTTACGAATCATCCACCTCAAATGAACGGTTTCAGCGAGTGAGTGCAGGGAAAGTGCAGGTTGCTCTCAACAACTCACACAGATTCACAGAACTTCACAAATTAAAACACAGATACGTATTCCCAGAAAAGAAACAAACCATAAAATATTATCTAAACAGTCAAACTTATATGAAACAACACATCCTTAATCCAGTGGGTAACAGAGGGCAGGGTGACGTCCTTCCATTTCAGGAGAATCAGGTGGCAGGAACTTTAGGAAACACTGAAGTCACACAAACAACTCCGTGGCCATTTCTTCTGCATGTAATAAATGACCTTAATGTGAGTTTACTGTTGGCCATCCACACTAGGATTGTGAAGTGAAAAATCAACATCAGTAGTAGAAAAGCTCCTCCTCCTCCTCCTCCTCTTCCTCCATTCACACACAAGCAGTGTGACAACTTCCTGCTTGTTCCACTGACAGATCTAATGCTTTCTCCATTCAACTGATCCTACGGTGATGATGACACACACACACACACACACCTGCTCTTCGCCACCTTCTGCCCCCTCTACCCACTGTGCCAGCCCTCCTCATATGTCGGTCTCATACTCGCACTGCCTTCCTGTTCGCCGTAGGCTTTATCCAATTTCTCAGGGTTGGCTTCCAAACGACGCCTACAAACACTCGCTCCCTCCCCAACAGCGCTGCTCAGAGTCTGCTCCATCTGTGCCAGCGAGCATAAGAGTACCTGATGGTGAGTTCCACCTGCCACCACTGTGACATTCAGGCTTTTAACCAGTGGGCCTCTCCAGCCCAGCAGGCCCAACTGGCTGGACACCGGGCATGCTGATAGATCGTAATGCTGTCAGAGCTTTGACTTTTTATAAATACAAGCATATTTGAAAACTATGATTAGTTATACTTGAATTAAAAAAACATGAGAAATTAAAATCTGAATTTGGGGCAAGATTGACAGCCCTAACAGATTGACATGTGTAGGCTGCATAACCGCTAGTTCTCTCGAGAGCGAGGTGTAACTCACTGTTTGTGATGATTGTTAGAAGCCGCTTTGGGATTGACATGCTCCACTACGTCATGTCAGTTGGACATTTCTCCCAGCCCTAGTATCCACTTTGTTCTCAAGATTGGCTCACTAATCCCATTTTGATGGCTTGCTAGTTTCAATCCTCATACTGCACAGCAATCACAAATGAGGACGTAACGCTCCCAGCTGCAGTAATATGTGGCCACAGACGAAGTTAATGACAAGCCAACCTACAGTCAGACAGCAGTAAGAAGATAAAAACACAACCACGACTGAATCTGGAACACTGCTCTAAACTCGACACCGTCAATAAGATTTCACCGTGTCAGTGGAGGGGAGAAATTAATACTCTAATGGCAGTGTCTTATTAGCTGCTGAGGAGTACGTCTACACTCCCACTGGTCCGCCGCTAGCAATGGTCCAGCTGAGCAACTTCACATCATGTGACCTTTTCTGAGTGCAATGAAGCAATTTCAGGGGAATGTCTTACAAAAGCTTGAAACACTTTCAATGCTCCCTCGGCTGGTTCCTCTGAGCTGGTGGAAGCAGTTTGACACATGAACAGAGGCTTTACGGAATCACTGATCCGAGACCCCACTATATTTGTCACCACGCAAATGGTTGCAGCGGGTGTGTGTGAGGAGAAATCTGATCTAAGACCAGTACGTTGCCTCTGACAAGTTGTTGTAGGCCAATGCTGTGGAGCTATGCACAAGTTCTATTCAGCGATACCTGCTCCCGAAATACCCTAATCATCTTGGGTTGCACACGGTGTAGGATCCAAAATTAACACCCAGTGGTAGAAGCAGACCTGAAGAACAGGGGACTGCCTGTTAATAAATCCTCAAACTTCTGCAGCACGAGAAGGATACGTCCTAGTAATCTTTCTTTTGTCTTCATCGCTGTAATGTTTTTTTGCACCTCATCAAAGCCATTTTCAGATTAACCTCATACACAAACACCACTCCCGCACTCACACTCCGTTCAGCGGTGCTTCCTGAAGAGGTCAAACGCACCAGACTCTCCTTGCAAATCTTGACATTTTAGAAATTTCCTCAATGAATGACGGAGATTAACGCTGATTTTAAAATGTTCCAGATATTAACTGATCTAACAGTTCCTCTTTGCGCTCTGTCAGTGTGAACTGCTCAGGTCTCACGTTCAGAGCGTAAAACCAGCCATAGTGAATCAGTACATCAGTGATCGTGTCCTGCTCCGTCTCTGTTCTCTAGCTTGTGACAAAAACCTACTGGAACTGACCATGACTGCACCGACTCTACTATGGTCATCATAGTCTCATATTGTCATTTAGAAAAGAAAAACGTGGTGGGTACAAATTGAACCCTTACCTCCCCCGCCTATGCCAATGACTGGATACTTTTATAGAAAAATGGGTAGAAAATGAATATTAATTATATTATTAATGTCTTCTTTGCATGCAGCATATGCACTGATCATGCAGATATCTTCATCACATGAGCCTTCCACACATGCAGAGAATAAGAAAAGGAAATACTTGCATCCTTTCAATCAGCCACCTCCAAAAATAAAAGATGAATTTCATCATTGCTGCTGCCACAGTCGATCATCTGGCTGCACCATATTGTGAATAATTGCTGACAAAATGTTTGGAAGCCCCGTAGCGGGACCCCTCGTCTCCAGTCTCCCTCCTTTTCCTGCGGTCCTCGTCACATCAAATCATTCAAGAACCACTGGGGGGCTTCGTGCTTGACGAGCCCACACATGCTCCATCTCTGATGTTATTTCATTAGGTACCATTCCTAGGGGCATCGAGCTATCAGCTTCCAGCATGCATACGTCTAGAGCATCTGATAGCAGTTGTAGTAAAATCACGTAATAAGTTCAGTTGCTTTCAAATACCATTTCATTGTTTTTTGTTGTGATTATTAATGTCGTCATCCACATCATTCTGTATGTTCTAGTTTGGCCACTGTGGAAGCATCTAGGGTAATGTAACATCTACTCTGAGGACCCCCCACACCACCACACACACACACACACGAAAAAAGACTGTCCATTCGGTGAATCTACATTTTTTATAGAAATAAAGATAACTGGTCACAGTCCATCACACTGACCTCTAAGCAAATGAATACACAATGTTTTTTATCAAATGCATTCGTGAGTGTGTGACATTAAATCCTTTTGCTCCTCTCTCAGCCTTCAGCTCTGTCTGTCACAATTCAGCATTTGCGCTTCATAGCATTTGAATATGTGCAAGGACACTGATTTCATCACACACACTCATACCATCTGTGAGTGCGGTTAATGTCGTTCTGTAAGGAAAGTCAAGCTGAAGGACAGAGGCCAACATGAATTCACATTCCCAAGAGCCACTCACACTCTGCATGCTGTAACTGACCAAAAACATCATCTATACACTCGTGACCTGACCTACGCCCACTGAATGAAGTCAGCCAGTTCTAATGTTAGAGACTGCAGCAACAGGTGACATTAACCACTATCTATTCACTTAAACCTTGACATTTTTAATGTCCCTGGTTCAATCACAGCCACTCAGCAACCAATGATAATTATCCTGAGGATTTTACATGCTGTTTACTGTAGACTTCATGTGTTTCTTTGGTTGATGGAACTCTATCAGCTCTGTCAGTTCTTCCTTCCTGTTTCAGCTGTTCAACTTGCACACAAAGACAAAGCTGCAGTCTCTAATAAGGTCAGCTCATCCTGACATCCATATTGTTGATACATACTGCGTGCTGCCTACATGCTGCAATGATTAAAAAAAAAAAAAAGGAGTTTGAATTTTGTCTTTCCAGGCGCGGTCTCAATATACCTGGGCAGGCAACCCAGGTACAGCCTGTTTGTGTTAACACTGATTTTACATGTCTCATTAATATTTTCTCCTCTGCCAAGATACAAGATGATGTTGGGGGTTTTCTTCCATTGTTTCCACTGCAGAGGGGAAAAAAACAGCAAAATAACAATCGCCAACAGGCAGTGCTGTTATGCTGATAGTTACCTACAGTAAGGAGGTTAATTTGTCGGATAAGAATTTGTGTGTGTGTGTGCGTTATGACAAAACAATATGTTGGACCAGGAACACCTTTTTTCACAAAGTCAATTTTTGTTGCTTGTATGTGAGTGATTTTTTTTTAATTTATTGTCATTTGCGCTCCTCATGTCCGTGTGGGTTTTCTCCAGGTTACTCCAGCTCCCTCCCAATTCCAAAATCATGCTGTAGTGTAAATCTAAACTGCCCGTAGGTGTGACTGTGCATGTGAATGCTTTTCTGTCCATAAATGTTAGCCCTGCGATGAAGAGGCCCATTGTCAGCTGGGGTCGTCGCCAGCATACACTCGGACCCAAACCGTACACCAAACAGTGTATGTGAGTGTGACTGGACTACACACACCCACATGGTGAACGGAACTGTGACTACATGGAAATGCAAACGAATGACCTTGAAGCGTCTGTTAGGGGCCAATATCACTCATCATTAACATGTGTCATAAGCAAGTAATTACTACCTTCAACCACATGTTCAAGTTATATCCTCATTTATTAAACTGATATGAGCCGCTCCTTTTGAAGTATAACCTCCAGTGGGTGGTAATTCGTTCTGAACTTGGGCTCCATAAACAAGGTTACTGCAGTCTGTAACAAGAGACGACCTACATGAAGACTGCCAACGGCGTTTGTGCTGTTTCCAGTTTCTATTGCACTTTGGAGGACTGCTTTGACGAGCACCCATCTGTAACTTTGTCAAATAAATGTCTCTAAAATGTGCCATAAACATGAAACTTGAAGAGACGAGTCATTATGTTTCATAGCCACGCACAAAAATCTATTCCAAAGTCCTCTCCATTCATAAGAAAACACTAATGAGATTTGGTCCCATTTTCACAGCTTGAGGAATCCCATTGTTGTCATTTACAGTTGCATTACTCTGTTATTATGTTTTATTTCTTTGTTTATCTCTCAGCCTGCCGGCCTCAGACATCTAATGACAGCGGCTTTACGTCTATCCCGCTTCATCAAAACAATGAGTGTTAAAGGCAGCAAAGGTAATGACACAAAATGTCACATTGGCTGAGCAGACGACAGACAGAAGGAAACGCAATTCATGGAGAAAGATGTGTGAAGATATTCTGCTGGTGAATGATTCTGCTGGGATTTTACGTAGCAGGACAGCAACGTAATAAGAAGACAATGGCAGTGAAATTAGACCTTGGGAATGAACAGGCCTGAAACAGCAAATGCAGAGATCAAGTTAAGTATTTGGGCATTATGAGGAATTCAGTGTAGGCCTGTACTTCCAGTGTAAAGTATAGGTTCTGTGTGTTATATGACAAGTCTGTGGTGATTCACAGCAGACAAACATGACCTTTTTGAGTTATTTTTAGCTATATGACCAGCATGACCTATGAACTCGATGGCTACGATTACACAACAAGTCCTGTGATTGACTTTGAGAGGCTCTGCCTGGAAAGTATTTGTGGAACAGTCCAGGAGGTGAATATTCAGCACTTTAAAAGTGAAAGTCACTTGTGTCAGGGTATGCAAATGTTCAGCCACCGCAATGTTCCTTTATGGTACTTTTTTGTACTTTGCCAAGTCATGTCTCTCTAACACAGGCACCAGAGGGTTGACAGGATGTTTGCCTTTCCATGAAACATTTCACACTAGATTACTTTCAGGGCTTACTTATGTACACTAAAGTTCTATAATGAAGTACAGTCAAACTTGGTGTCATTGCGAGGAAGAAACGGAAGCAACTGATACCACGTACTGTGCTACAGGTACGAGTCTTCTCCATTGTAATTTAAATCTACTTAACTAGCAAACGGCATCCTAATATTCTTGATTCTATTTGATATTTAATGTCAATGACCAAGCAGGCTTTCCTGTACGTGATCAGAAATACAGAGTACAGGATGTTAACATGGAATGCTTGTCTGTACAGTGATAATGTAAAACAGCCTAAATGTTCAGCATAACCCTTCCTTTAGGATTAATACTTTAATAACGATGACTATATACGTCTCATGAACAATAAAGGATTTTAAATCACGTATGTCACACATATGACCGATGCACAAGAGATTCTAGCGTTTTAATTCTCAGCTATTTTATAAACATGGGAGACCAAAAAAAAAAAAAAAAAAAGCAACTGCTCTCTTAAGAAGAAAAACAAGAAAAACACATCGGCAAGCAAACACTCACGACAAGATGAAAACGATGGAAAATCAATACAGGGATATATACAAAGATAAAAAAAGAAGAAGAACGGCCATCAGTGACCTTGGAGTAGACATTTATTGTCAGATTATCGAATTATGCTGGTACACATTCTGTCACAGACACTGGACACACTTGGTGATTAGTGGATACTCAGAGTGGGTCCTCAGTTTCAAACGGTCAAAATGTGAATCCCACCCAGCCCTAAAACTGACCTACCATAAACAGACATACAGCAAGGACTTCCATTGACATGTACTTTACAGAGTCACTATTTTTCAGGATGAATATGCAAATGAAAGCCTGCAGGCGGTAGAAATGCAATTAAGGGTGGGCTAACCTGCCAGCAAGTTTACTGCTGCTGTTAGTGAAACACCAAGTAGAACCTCCGACACAGCTTCCGTCAGGACTCCCACTATTCCGGGTGTGCTACGAAGCAACGACCCTTAGCTCACACCTCCCCTCCCAACACAGCCACTGGTGATAAATTACCTAATCCTCCTACCCCCAGCTGTTTCTATTATACACCCTGGGCTTGTAAAGAACAGCTCTAGGGAGAGAAAAGGGGGTTGAGAACAGGCAAAGGCAGTGAGGAGGTGGATGTAAAGCACAAAAAAAGTCACCGACAGAGGCAACAGTCCCGATAGAGGCCAAACAAAGGTAGGAACCATCAATATTAGTCCTGAGTATTAAAAACTAATGGGTTTGTTAATCATATCAAACAAAAGATCAACAAAGAGATCCACAGTCTCCTCTGAAAGTGTATTGAATTTCTGAAACATCACCAATATTGTCAAAAAGGGCCAGTGAGGAACTCTCTCTCTCTCTCTCTCTCTCTCTCTCTCTCTCTCTGCAGTCTTTGTGATGCAAATGTGCTATTTGTCAGTTTTATCTTGTGTACAGCTTAATGTGATTCCACTGCAGAACATGAACATCGCAGGCATCGTTTCATCTGAGCAGTGAAGCCGCTCGTAGGGACAATGACATCAGTGCTCAAAACGCTCTCAGAGGAATGTGTGTCGTCACTCAGCCTGGTACGCTCACTGCTATGGAAACAGCTGGAGTGTGAGAGTGAGTTAAAGTGATACTGTGGGCCACAAGCAGGGGGCGAAGGCAGGAAAAACAGAAAGTGACAAGGAGCGAGTTGAAAACAATGCTGACACATGACCAAGCTGTTGCTGAGTGGCTGCATGCGGCAACCTGCACGCCTCCATGGAAAAGGTTCACGGGAGGTGAGCTGAGGTCCCTTTGTCAATGCTAACACGCAACTTCCCATTGTGTCATTCTGCCCAACTCGACTTCTGCGGCGTCTCAGATACGTGTGGTGTCAAACCAGATTGGGTTGTGAACAGACAGCTCACTGTACCAGCTGACTGCTGATGGGAACTGCAGGAGTGTGAACGTATGTGTGAAGTTATAAGCAAATGCTTGTCCAGTCACCCATGTTACGGCATGTACACGCAGACATAAGTACCTGTACCTAAATTGGATCTAAAAAAAAAAAAAAAAAGGGGTGGGGGGCAAAATCAGAGTTACCGAGCACACAACATTCTGCAGACTGGGCAGCTATTCAACAGCCCTGGGTAACAGTAACCCACGGCAACCCTACAACCAAACCCCCTTCTCTTTCCCTATAGACACAGACCAGTGTTGAGCGTTTAGAGAGAGAACTGGCAGACAAGAGTGGCAGAGAGAAAGGAGCCTGTAACTTTACCCACTCTGCCCTAACTAAAGTGCAGCACTACCCCCCCCCCCTTA
>CAAKHB010006989.1:247096-262870 GCA_901007665.1 Aeoliscus strigatus
TTAAAACTCATCTACTCACTAACTAAAAACTTGCACTAATTCTCACATGCTTTTTTTTTTTTTTTTTAAATCCAACAAGCAACAACACACATTCACAAAGACACTCGAGCACACCAAAATGTGTGATCCTGCAGCATCTCCACAGCTTCTTCACCATTCGTCCCACTTCACTTTGTGTCTTACCGTTGTGGTTGTGCTGAAGGGTCTCAAGCATGCTGGCAGAGGACTCAGTTGCCCCCAGCT
Source organism: Aeoliscus strigatus (assembly GCA_901007665.1). NCBI lineage: Eukaryota > Metazoa > Chordata > Actinopteri > Syngnathiformes > Centriscidae > Aeoliscus > Aeoliscus strigatus. The sequence continues at coordinate 247,340 of CAAKHB010006989.1, forward strand.
CCGTCAACCTCCGACTGGTGGCACTCAGCTCGGACCGAAGATTGGTCACTTCCTGGCTGGCGGATTGAATGGCCCCATCTATGCGCTGAGCCAGCTGCTTGTTGTCATCCATCATTTTCAGGATTTTTGCCTGAGGATGAGAGGAGATTCTGGAAAAGGTGTCATACTGACAAGATGACCATTTCCAGTGGAGGAAGGCGTCCTGGTATAAATCCCTGTTTTCCTTGTCTTGACTTGTAGTCTTCCCCTTTTTGAGAGAAAACCAGTTTAAATCCTTAAAGCACCTTGTCCTTTCCCACAAACAGAAGTATCCGGCTTAGGGAGAATGTGTATCTCCTGCAGAGAGTGTGTGTTTGGTGAGTGTGGCGCGTGTGTCACTGTTGGAGCATGCTTGTGTGTGCGTCTGAGAGTTCTGTAAGTGCATGCGCGTGTGTGTTAGAGAGCAAAGCACTAGCCCCTGTGAAATGTGTTCCCCGCAGCTGACTGTTGAAAGGACACAGAGCATTGAGAGATGACAAGCACCTTTTTAAATGGACTGTACCATTGGCAAAGAAAGTCAGGGGGGAGTGAGGTACACCATTCCTGTGCATTGAAGTCAGGAGTCCTCAGCACAGCTGTTCCCAGAAGATACTGACACCGAGAGGAAAAACACAGCGCGTGCGGACACGCAAAGAGGCGAAACACTGCAGCTCTTCCTCTTCCTCTCTGTCTGTTTACTGCATACACCCCCCACCCCCTTCAGTGGTCTCACAAGGCAAAGGGAAGGAAATCATTAGTTTGACAAAGGTGCAGTTGTGGGGAGAAAACAAATCACAGTTATGGAAACAAAGCTTTTATCACAGGATTAGAGAGAGATTCCTGGATTACTAATCAGTTTAAAATGAACGACTTTAACATTTGTCTTGTGCTGTCATGAAACACCAGAATGAATAATCACGCATGAACCACTTTGGTGTTTGAAATATTGCTTGGTTTTTCTAACAAGCAACCAAGCAAATGATTGAAAAGATTTAATCCAAAAATAATAATAATAAAAAAACACAATATGCTGAGGATTTGCTACTTTTTCAAGTTACACATAATCATATGTGGGTGTGGGGAATGGCGATGGGTCTGGTTTTATGGTTTTCTAGCGTTTTATTTCAGGAAGTTTAAGAATACACGAAAATGTGTTTAAATGTGTGCATTAATTTGTGTATCTATTATGACGTCTGGACTGTTAAGGTGCATGAAGAGAATATCTGATGCATCATCTTGGTAGATATGCACACTTTAGTGAATAAGAGGGTGAATGTATTAATGCAAATTGTCCATATGTTTGTGTCACATATCAAACGTAATAACAGTAGGTTCACACAGCCGTTGCTGTGACGTCAGCGCTCACATCGAGGAAGTGCTGAATTGAAAGGAAAAGGAAAAGAGTTTAGAAGCAAACTGCGTAGAGAGGAGTTGAGTCGAGCCAAGTAGAGTTGGAACTGTTCAGTGAAAAAGCAGTATAGTTACGGTTTGAAAAAATGCAGAACTACACTGTCTTTGAAAACTGCCAAGCATTTCCAAGTTCTCTGGGGAAAACTGGTTCCCAACACAACGCATTTCTCTGCTATAATGCGACATTTAACTGTGGAAGCATACCCGCTCACTCAGCAGTCCAGATGTGCCACCGGTATTATTGTTTCCCGAGGCTACGTAAACATCTACCCCATCCCATCGTACATATGGTAAGCACTGTACTGCACAAACGAGGGCAGCAAAAAAACTGCTGTGTAATCCTTGAAAATGATACCATTACTTCAGGCACCCTCTCTTCTTGTGTGTGTGCGTGTGTGTGTGTGTGTGTGTGTGTGTGTGTCCAGCTACACTATGCAAGTAGGTGAACCAATAACAACATACACACACTCTTTCATCCTAAACATAAGTTGTCATCCCCCCCCATTTGGTAAAGTACCATGTTATTAATAGACAATCCTCCCACCACACATACTGTATATGACACACACACACACATACAGATAATGAGTCATTTGATATTCGTCAATGACATTCATCGTCATATTTCATACTTGTTTATCATCAAACATAAAACGCTGACATGGTGTGATCTAGAACAAGGCCCAAGATATTTTTTTCAAACTTGGTTGAATCTGGGGTTGACGTTGCTTAAGTGAAGCAAGAAACTGCGCGCTAGCTCGTGAAAGTATGGATAGATGGAAAGTTACTGAAGTGAAACACTGATTTGAGAACTCGGAAGCTACATAAGAAGATTGCAAGTGGTGAAGTGGCAGGGCAAATCTGTCTGTCTGAAATCATCAGCCCCTGAACAGGCTTAAAATGTTGGAGACTGTATTGAGTAACTGGTCCTTAAACAGTTAATATTCAGTGGTTCATGGTTTAACAAGAAACAAAAGAACCCTAACAAATGTGTTTTTATTCCTGCCCACACGTGTGTACATGACCTATCACTCTTGCGACCCTCTTGGCCCAAATGATGGAGGATCAGTAATTAGTGGATGTTCTGGGGTTTCTATATTAGCATATGAATAGAGACAGTGGGGAGTGGGATCAGTGCTCTGCAACCATTCATTACTGTGCTGCTGCTGAGCGTCTCTACCCACAGTAGGCCTTTTACAGCCAAGTCACCGGATTCAGCTGAAGTTGTGGAAAAAAAAAACGTTGCAGCACTGAAGTCTCTGTGCTATAGAAGTTTAGCCTCACTGTTTTAATTGTTACATAGCGGGGTTGAATTTTGTTGCTAAGCAATAACATCCAAGACTCTGCATACATACTGGGATAGTATTTGTTGCCTGGCAACAATTGAATTGAAACTGAATTCAGCTGTGGTGGTTTGACAAAGGATCAAACATTGCCACTGTCACACTTTTTGTCACTGACTGCCAATCTTGTTGTTTTTCATGTCAGCATTTTGTTTTGACGTTCAAGATAGTTAGCTACATGACAGTTAGCTAGATGATAGATAGTTAGCTAGCTAGAGAGCTAGCTAAAAATGGCTATTTAGCAAGACAGTTTGCTAAAAGATAGATATTTAGCAAGATAGTCAGCTAAAAGATGGATATTTAGTAAGAGGGTTGATGAAAAAGACAGACCGACAGACACACTCCAACAGAAAAAAATCACAAGAGCATAACGCATAAACAGTCATGGTCTGATAACCTGTAAATTATTTCCTCAAAAGAAATTATCATACAATATTATTATTATTATTTGGGAAGTACATTCTGCCAAATTACTGTTTTGCAATGGGGCTTCCGGCCTGGTTAAATCCTCTTTGCCACACTTTTAAAGTTTGAAACCTGTTTTGTCAATCAGCTGCTCAGTAGTTCCCCAGATGAATTATAAGACAATGTTTGGTTGGAGTATTGAGTACACATCAAAGACTTAAACTTTGGTTGACATGTTAACTGTGGTCAGACATGGTATTCATCTGAATGTCTTCATTATCTCTGTGGAATCATAAGAGTGTGTTTTCTTTTTGCCATGCAGAAACAAAACTTTACACTTGAAGTAAATCCACCACAATCTCAGGAAATGACGATGCATATTTCTTTGAATTTCAGCAGTCAAGGATTCAGCCTCCAAGTCAGATTTGTTGCTGTGAAGATAATCTTACCTCAGTGTTGGATTACTACAGGGAAATCTGTGTTCAATGATTTGGACTATGCTCCTCTGCAATGCAGAACTTGCTGCACCAAAATCACCTACTCATTGATGGCATCAGGGAAAGTCCAGCCAATGAGCTGGAAAAGGTGCCTTAATGCGGGCTAGTGCATTTCCATTGGGTACTTAGGTTTGCTTTTGTCCAACAAAAGGCAATGTTTTAATATCTCAGGAGATGTGCGGAAATTGAGTTTTTGTAGCTGAGCGCTATCTCGATCGCTTATCAAGATCTTCTCATCTTGAGAATGGGATTCAGCAAACAAGAAAATAAAGGACTTTCTCTGCAGCTTCAGAATACACAGATGTACAAATAAAAAGCACAGAGGAAAAGGGAGTGAGGAAAAGCACTGAATGATGATGATCATCACCATATTACTTAAATGTAAGTAACTGCAGGTGTCCTTTTGGGCTACAAATCCTGTATGACAGGATCCATACGGTAAGAAAACACTGTGTGTATGTCTTGCAGTGATGAACCAGGCTCCATACACTGCATTATTCTATGAAAAGCCTTTGAACTAAAGCAATCTCACTACATTCAAGGATTTAAAGATCACATCTTCAATCTGTATGTGTGGACATATAAAATACATATTTACAACATATATACATGGCCATTTGATATTATCAATATGTGATTCCGGCATACAAATAAGTGTGAACATTTAACTACTACTTCATCGCTTGGAAATAAGATGTAAACAAGAACTGCCATTGTGATGTTGGGCTGTACAAATAAAATTCACATGAAATATACTTTTCTTTATGACATACACACCCAACAGCCTTGAGTGCGAAAGACCGTTTTTGTGCAGCTTCTTCATCAGAACCCAGAAACCATCCAATGCAATTAACATGCAGAAGAACAAACATTTTACATTAATGGAGACAAATTGAATGAAACTACACTTGCTTAGGGAAATAGTCCTTCATTCAGAATTTAGATATGTATTAAAATGCAATTAGCTACATTACTTTGAGAAAGTAGTTTAAAAAGTTACAATACTATAACATTATAAACAGGAACTTTTAGACGGTCTATTAAAGATAACCATTTTAACAGCAATAATAGTTACTTTTAACAATCCTTTCATTTTGCTGTTGTGCAACAGCTAATTCATTGTATCAATACAATGTTTATTCAAGTGTTTGTTCTTCTGTCCTTGCTTTTCATCTGCTCCTGTCCCTATTTTTCTCCCCTTCTATGTCTCCACACATATCTGTCTTGGATCAGTCTGAGGTTTCTGAGCCTGTAAAAGGAAGGTTTTCCTCACATCTGTCGCTAAAAGCAGCTCATGTGGATGTTACGTGTCTATTATAATAGTCAGCTTGCGAAGCGTCATGAGATAACTGATAATTGGCACTACACAAATAAAATCAGACTCGACTGAATAAGAAGCAACATACATAGATTACCGTGGGTAAACACATTTTCCCATTTGGTCTGACAAGGTTGCTAAGGTTAGATAACAATCCCAACTCTCCGTGTTTCTGTAATCCCTTGTCAGTTTAGCTCTTGCTTACGTCCTTTGGCCTCACATTCACAATGTCAGTGTGAGGCAGATGAAAACAGCAACAGCAGTCCGACAAGCCAAAAACCAAATGGTCCTTCGGTAAAGGCTCCAGCTTAATCTCAGACAAAAACACGGGCTGAAAACTTGAACACGTCTGCAGGCAAAAGAGGAAAACACATGAAACCACTTGTGTGATACTGACCATCCACTGCAAGGCATTGTTTTTGTGCAAGCGTTGGATCTTGTAGAATGTAAAGTCCTTTGCATAATTCGGAACTATTGCTGTGGGCACATGCCAACCTTGACAACAGTAACCAACTATGATCCTCCATTTTTTAGCCCCAACCCAATCGGCCTGCTGTATCCTGAATTACTTAAATTTGTTAGTGTTCATGGTAACACTCATTGTTTACAGTGTGGGCAAATTAGCCACTCCTGGCTGGCTTAACAGTCTGGAAATGAAATGCGTGAAGTGGTTACCCCATCTTCTTCTTCTTTCGGCTTTGTCCCTCTTCAGGGGTTGCCACAGCGAATCACCGATTTCTTAGTCTAATCCACCATTCCACCCCTCTGACACTTGTGTGGGTGAAAATGAAAATGGTGCATCGACAATGTAACCACAAAAGGATATAACATGAATTATTATATTATCAGTACAGTACCTGCATTCGCAGTTGACAGTCTCCATATCAGCAACAGATGATGCTGACGAAAACAACATGCTACAACAACTATTGTGACGTTTGAGTTTTGTCACATTAACATCATGTTTTCACATTAACTATGCTGAACAACTTGTCATCTGCTTTACTTGGTTTAAGAGGAGAAAATAAACAAGTTTTACTGCAAAACAGTCCATTCAACTAAGAAATGTATATATACATACCTTATTTACAGGTCCTGAACTCTGCCCACCATTGAAATTACTGACTGCTTTCCACCTCCCTTGACATCAATTCCAAACCATTCAAAATATGCTAAAAAAGAAAACTAATTGACATGAGTCTTTTTATCTTCTGTCTTTGCTCAGTGCCGGTTTAATATCCACATACCGAACCATCAACTAAAACAAAACTAATGCTCCAGACTTCTAAGGAAAGATTCAAAATGCAGAGCACGACTGCCATTAAATGAGTCCTAAACATTGTCATTGGCTGGTGGCCTGAAGAGAACACAGATGGTCCATTTTCCCGATGAAAAGGGAGTGTGTGGCTGCACATCTGATGCTGTTAGTGTTCTGTGAAATAAAGTCCCTGCATTAGTGTGTGCCTTTTCACTTGGTGTGGTTAATTGCGTATGTTACTGCGTATACGCCTGCCTGCCTGCGTGTGTGTTTGTGAGGGATGGCTCTTGTCTATTCTGATCAGTATTCAGCAGATAACGTCGCTGTGACAAGGATTGAGAGAAGCTCTGTTTAGTGGCTGAAGGGTTGGACAGATGTGGGATGATTCCAGCTAGTTTGATGCATCCTTTCAGAGGCACTTTCCTTCAGAGCCACCACAAAACACTGATGACAGCACATATGGTGAAAACACACCAGAATTATATGAAACATCAAATATGTAAGCTTTTGGTGGTATCATACATACTCCTTTGGTTACAAGACAATATTGCAGATTTGTTGAATAAGATTATCTAAAGGCAACATGGATTGTTTGTGTCTTCTGGTTAAAGAAACACCACAGCTCGTTTTCCACATTTTGCTTCTCATCGACTGATTCTGCTCCTGATCTGTCACTTCTAGCTTTGTGCACTGACAATCTTGTCTGCAGAACAAAATTCTTGGTGATTGTGGTACATCATTACAATTCTTACACATATAGGTCAGAACAAGAAATCATGACACCATGCTATCGCATAGAAACCGGAAGGGCGGGTTGTTTACAAACTACCTGTGTTTTCAGGTTATGTGCAAATAACCTAGGTGATTTGCATATTATCTTGTTTTTCCCCCATTACCCGGAATGTGTTGGCTTCATGCTCAGACTGTCAGCACATTGTCAAACATCAAGCAGGACTTGATGTTTGTTGTTAAAAAGTTAACAACAAAAGTCTTGCCAAGTTCTGCCAATAGACATATGAAGCACAAGCAGATGCCATTGCTGCTGTTCACACAATTAAATTATGACTATTAATGTGTTTGTTAGCTCTGTATCAAAATAATGTTTTCTAAGTCCATAAGCACACCAAGACTGTCTGAGTCCTTAAACGGAGTGGGTCTTAAAAGAATTAAATGGCAGGAGAGCAGTGTGACAGAAATATGTATATGTCACTCACCAGTAAACGGTGAGGCTGTTACACTAGTCAAAAACAGTAAGAATTAGTTTCATGATATCAAAAAAAAGTGGGATATGAAACCTTCTTTGGAATTTTAAAACCTACTTAAAAAAGTACCATCAATTAAAGTTAAAATCATCAATCAAAGTGATATCTGTAAAGTATTAAGCATGTGTTTTGGTTTATCAAGCTATTATTTATTGGAATAATGATTAAACAGTAGATCAGAGACCTGTTCCAGACAACAGATTACCAGTATGTAAAAATCTTGTTTTCTAGTCCTGAAATTTCAGGGATCCTGCTGAACTGAATTCAAACATATGAAACTTCTGTCAGTTTGATGAAAATGAAAATTCATTTAAGTATTATTCATTTCAAGATGAACAAACTCAGTGTTTCCACTACTTCTGTTTTCGGATGTGTTTAAATACACCTATAGTGTGTCAGACGTATTCTGAAACACAGTGATGCCATTGTACATAGTCTTTCCCATAATTCTTTCAATTGATCAATAGACGTGTGGAGAGTATGTCTGAGAAAGAATTACCGGGATTTATGACCTGACGCAAGATTATTTACTACTCATGTGAAACCAGCATGATAAAGGGGAGCTCATGGAAAATCCCAGTGAGGGTGGAGGAAATGAAAGATAGCTCAAGTGTAATTAAGAGCATGACAGTCAAGAGGAAGGGAGAGAGACTGAATACTATCTTCGTGTCAATATGTGCCTACATGATGTGATTGCAGTAAAAACATTAATATGAAATGAAAATGGTGTGGACATCCAAAAATAACATTTAAATGAGGGGGGGAAATAATTTACAGATTTTTGCAGCAAAAAACACCACGATGTGTACCCGGCTGGATTCTGTCAAGTGAACTGATAAATATTCTGCTCAGCTTGTCTGTGATGAGTCATTCAAAGAATGATACTGCACCAATCAATAATGTTCCAAGCCATTTCAAAACACATCCCTGGTGAACGCATGAAAAAATCTCAGTAGTAGACAGAAAAACATATTTCCTCACCAGAGTCGCTTGCATCTCATTCTTTTCCATGGTACTTAAAGAAATATGACAAATTGGTCAGGGTTTTTACATTAACTGCTTCCGTGGGTCGTGGGGCTGCACAGTTCTTGCTTTAATGTCAGTCACAGTTTTTCTCCCTGACAGAGATGACAATTCTTTCACATGATATTTATGATGATTTGTATTGTTTATTGAAACAATTTTATTACATTTCAATAACAGGGCTTTCAACATACAACTAAAACAAAAGTGCATCATTTACACTGATTGTTTACTGCAACTACATGGTCTTTTTTCTGTTATTTTAGAACACTTAAAGTTCGTAACTGAAAATGCTGTGAAATAGAGTTAAGATAAGAATCAATTATTATGACAGTAAAAATAAAGTGTAGCACCTTTGCTTTATCGACCTTGTGTTGTCAGTTTAGGTGGTTATATAGTTTTGTTGTGTAATCGTATGCATTCATGTCCAGAAGATAAAATGGGGTTTTATTCCGTTTGGAGTTCTGGTTCAGCTGTCTTTAAAAGATATCGGAGATGCTGATATAGTCTTCAAATCTATTAGGAACCAACATCAAATAAATAAAATGAATAAAAATCACTGCATTTCCCCTTGGTTATTGCTGGGCAATCAACCTCCACAGAAGCATGCAGCGATAATGCTAATTCGTCTTCGGTTAGAGTCATTTCCATTTCCTGTAGTTAATTAATGCACATACATATTACAGTCATATTGCAGTATTAATTGAGAAATGTCAATCATTTTTCAACACAATTCACCAGTTGCGTATACCAATTTGTGTATAAGTAATTTCTCATATATTGTCTGGAATTGACAGGTAATTCAAGGCAAGTCATGAATAAGCATATGCAGGCCATGGGGGAGTTCCTTCACCCTCTTCTGCAATGCTGTGCTGTGCTACATTATAATGTTCAGATGAGCAGTGTCACCTTGCTTAACAAAATACAGTCACTCTTGCAAGATATGACATACTGTAAGCAAAATTAAACATTCATTAGATTAATTTTGAACTGCGAGGTCCGCAAGTGCTGGCGGTTCCGACAGCTGCTGTAACTGTTGGTCGAATTGAATCAGTCACCATGGATCGTTCCATCTGGGTAAAATTCTACATCCTCTAAGTGTTTTTCACTTTGTTTATCATTGTGAAATAGGACAGTATGGAGGGGGCCATGGTTGTCCCTCTCCAGATGGAGAGGTGAGGGGTGGTGGCAAGTTTTTGTGAATTTTCTCAGCAGTAGTGGGGAGAATATCTCTCCCATGAAATTTGTGATGTTGGGCTGTACAAACGAAATTGAACTGAGGTGAAACGGAGGTGAAAAGAAAAAAAACATCCTTTTACAGCCACAGAAACCTCGGGCATATCCAAGGCGACATGTGGAGGGTTTTCTGCCTCGATCAGTTGGGGGTGAAACTAAGAGAGCAACAGTGACAAGTCAATACATAGTGGGTGTATAAGTATTTAAGACACACACACACAAAAATCATATTATTGAAACACAACTCTCTCTTAATATGACAAAAAAGGGAGCCAATGACTCACCATGCAGACAGGACAGCTACATCAATATGACAAAGGCTGATTCAAGATAAGGACAACCACACGCTAAAATATTCCTTTCACCTGCGCCAGTTCCACGCTGAGGTCTTCATGCTGCTGCACAGACAGATAAGATCCATATGCAACTACTTTTGTCGCAGCAGCATGTCCCCTATCACACACAGTGTCTAATAACTTGTGCCAGATAGTCGGATGCTTTCAGCTATTACCTTTAGAAAAGTGTATGCCCAAGAGCACAAACAATCTCCCTAGTCTTTCACAAATCCAGAACAAAACATAAAATATTATTTGTAAAATATTTTCATCCATACTTCTATGTATTTCATATAATTGTGTCATACACCCCCCCTCCACACACACACACATATATATATATTCAAGCTTATCACATTAGAGTTTTCATTTCAAAAGCCCTATAGAAATCCTATCCGCTACGTTGGGGACTATTTAAAAATGCAGATTCTATGGACAGAAAATCAGCTCATTCACAAAATAGCTCATTTATGAGCCAGAAAGCTGAGCAGAGCTGATATAAGTAATGTCCCTTAATCCAGGGTAGGTAGACTGAGCACAAAGTAGGAATATGTTGGCATTTTGCACTTTTGTTTTTTTCTTAATTACAGAAAGTAGTGCTAGTTTGGATGATGCTATTAGCCTCAGGGGAGGAGGGCGTAAGTACCTACTACGAGACTAATTTAATATTTAACTATGGAAGAGGCAAAGTTATCACAACGTCCAAAAAAAAAATAAAAAAAAAAATCAAGTGTCTCCTGACAGAGACAGTGAAAATGGAAAATGACGGCCAACATTACATTGTCATTCATCCTGTCACAGTCTGAAACTACAGGCAGCAACTAGCTGAGCTATATCAATTATACTGCATGGTGCCGGCAACTTCTTACTTCAGTTTATGATTGTTATATCAGCAGCTCTTCAGTGTGGCCCTGGTCACATGTGAATTCACGCCACAGAAAGAATGCTGACCACCCACCTCTAAATGTGGACGAAGCCAAACTAAGTACATCTGTAACGCACTTCAGTACATTCAGTCCCACAAACTACAACTCACGGCTCACTGTTTCTTCTTTAGCTTTTCATTTGGTGAGATATTTTAGAAGTCACTGAGCCCTCAAATAAACTGAAAACCTCCCTAATTAACTATTATTTATTAATCATATATATTAAATACTGTATTACGTGACAACTTACTGCCTCTGGCTTATTGGTTTTATTTTAATGTTCTTTATATAATTGATCCTTTCACGATTGAAAGGGGATGTTGTTCTCCATTCTTTCTTTAGGATGAGATGGAAAAATTGGGACTGTCCATTGTATTTTCCTCCTCTAATACCAATAGTACCATATTCACTGAGTATAACTTAGCTTAAAATATGCATTGGTCGGCACAGAGATTCAAACATCGATTTAAGTACATTTTTATGCAAACTAGTCTACATCCAGGTAAGTTGTATGAAATGACCTCATTAAAATTAGAAAAGGTTTTGACATGTGCATATGAGAACACTGGGGATTATAAACGGCGGCAAAGTGCTGCTGGCTATTATTCTGAGAGCAATGTGTTCATCCTGAGTATGGGCTTCCGAGCAGCCTCATGGGAAACTCAAAATAGCATTACATTAGCTTTGGGATGTAACTATAAGCAGAGAGAACCGTTTTTTAAACACTGACCAGGGTGAAGATTTCAAATTTAAAACGACTGAAAACTCAAAAAAAAAGATTTACTGTGGACTTCTTAATGCAAAGTAGACTAAATCAAATCAATTATACCTCAGTGCCCAGTTATTGGGGGCGTGGGGGGGTTGAATTCAACTTTGACATCAGATGAACAACAAAAATAAATACTGCAGAGAGCTCAGTTTGATGACGGCACTGGCCCTTTTCAGTTTATGAAACTTTTCACATTTTTCAATTTCTCATCTCCTGCTGACTGTTTAATGTAACGACAACAAATACACACGGTATACACAATGAATGACTGATGCGTCTCCATCTGAGCAGACTATTAATGTGGATGTTGTCTGCTGCTTCCTGTGAGAATGAACTAGATAGACTAAAGGTCTGCCGGAGTCCGGAGAGATCATATCTGTATCTGTTCAATGGAAAATGTTTATACCTTAACATTCAAACATTCCAGTATTCATGTTTTCCATGTCATTATGGTTCAACACAAGGAAACATTGTTTTCTTCATCCCGTTTACTGCCCTGCAATTTACAGACGACATTAATGTTGGGTGACAACGACAAGGTCGGCGTTTTTTGGCAGAAATTGCCAAAAAAAATAACGACAAGTCATGATTTAAGCCTGTTAAATTTCTCCACTGTGAGACAAATAAAGGTTTACCTCTCTTTTAAAATGTAAATTATTCAATTTAAAAAAAAATAGTTTTAATGTGAATGCATATTTTGACGATTATGATGCTTTTTAACACACAAACCCCTGGAAAAAAAAAATACCAACAGCTGAGGCTAGCTTGTAAACGACACATTACATGATTGAAGAAACTATTCTTCAGGAGAAAGAGGGTGATTGCCAATCAGAGCAGCAGGTGGCAGATTGAATCTGTTTCAGCAATTTACAGCAGGGGTGTGAAACATACCATACCATGGGGGGAATTTGCAAAGACCGAACGTGACAAAGAAGACATCACTGTTTTAGTAACACTGAGAACCAGGGGTAAATGGTTTCTTTTCCTGCACTAGGCACATACTGTATTTTTCCAGGTCCAGATACCAGTTACTAAATGCTTTGTTGATCTGATTGATAAAATGTGTAAATGAGAAACTGAGGCCTAATTTGTGAAATTGCACTTATTTTTCTTTCATCACAAAATGAGAGTTCATTCATTGTAAATCTTTTCATAATGTACTTGTACTTATTTGCACTAAAACAAATGGAAACATTTGGAGTTGTTGTGATTTATAGATTATTATGCTCTTACTTTACTGGTCCACTTGAGATCAGACTGGGCTGAATGTGGCCCGTGAAATAAAATGAGCTTGAGCCCCCTGATTTTCAATGACAACAGTTTGTCATTGTTCCTGCTGTGGCTGGATACTGCAGAATCTCTGGGGCGTTGCATCTGGATCGATAGCATTTATTAACGAATAGTCTGCGTTAGCTGTTCCCATCCTTAGTCTGTCATTGTTTGAGTCAGACCTTGACCTTCGATGGAAGCAGAAAACCTTGTGGACCTTGATGCAAAGGATGGAAACAAAGTGATGTGATCCGCACAATCGTCAGGTCCTGTCATTAATGTCATTTTTTCTCCTGTGTGATGGTCCTTTAAAGGTTGGAGGAGTGCAATGATTCCCTGTGTCTGTTCAGTGCTGCTGGGAGTTAACTGACATCAGGGAAGTTAACATATGCACCCATCAACAAATACTATGAACACAGTTCCTTCAGGATATAGTACGAAATACTTTTACTTAGTACTAAGCTACTTTTAGTTTACTTCTCAAAAAATTGTCAAATATTCAGAATGCATTCGGTCACCAGCTGAGAGTGCCAATTAGTCTCCTGTGCAGGTCAGATAACAGGAAGTAGTGAGGCAGGCTAATAGGATAGTACTTCTGAAAGCAGGAGAAGCACAAATCTCATTTATTATTATTTATGAGCTCTCTAAGCTGGTGCAGCTGATACTGATGTGGCTCCATTAAAAAAGAAAAAAATCAAATAAAAACAGGGTTATCACATAAAAATTAAATGAACTGACTGTTTGAAACGAGGTCATTTCTTTTTACACCTGTCAGTTATGGCAGAGAACAAAATTGGTTGCCATGGTAATAATCATCAGTAATATCAGTTGCACATAATCTCCTGTTTTAAAACCTGCCGTGCGTTGGTGATTTCAGCTCATTGATCTAACTTAAAACACGTATGAATACTGTACAATTTCCTTATTCATTTTCAATTTAAACATTAGAAAACATGTGTTGTCTTAAATATGACCACAGTCCATCTCCACTGCCGATCTCTCTGACTGACTGTTGCCAGTGTTCATTTTTCAAGTCCAGGCTCTTTACATTTCATTAGAAGTTGGACATGGTGTTTTATACTGTGTGAACTGCAGAAAACATCCAGAAAATTCCCTTTGGAACAGCAAAAATTTGCTGTGATTCTTTTTCAGTTTGTCCCTTTCTATAACATTTTCATCTTGCTCACCTTTACTCAAACAATTACCATGGCCTCAGAAATACTAGTGTAGTCGTAACACAACACAAGTTCAAACATGCCATTGTTTATAAGACAGTGAAGTCGAGAGCCTTACTGAGCAAACTCTAGTACTGGTCATTTCGACACAGGGAACACTATTTCCCGCAGCAGATGAAGCCAAAACTCCCTCTGAACCACATCAGCCAACTTCCATTCTCATTAGTCACACTGGGACTGAGTGAGGCTTCACTCCGCCCTCACCCTGCTGGCACATGGCAGCCAATCTCACGGGCCCTTATTGGGGCAGGGCCTATTTGACAGGCCTGCTGGAGTCAGAGGATGGGTGAGATGGGGGCAGACGGACCAAGCTGATGTATTATGCATGGTTAAGAACCGCACTCTGACGGGCCAGCTGAGGCCACAGTTGGAGCAGGACGGCCTGGTCCAGCCAGATCTATCACACACACACACACACACACAGACCAAATGCTTCCCCACGCCCCAAGCCTGCGAGACTGCTCCGTCTGCACTCTTCAGTGACCCTGGGCACGGGTCCAGCACCGTAGGCCAATATATGTGCAAGTCAGTCCTGTGTGTTGAAATATTAATTGAAAGCTTACAGGATATGTTTTTATCAGGCTCAGCTGGTATTCAGTGTAGACATAGTTGGTACTAAAACGGAAACAGCATCCTCCTCTCCACATCCTGACACACATGTTTTGATAAATTCACAGCTTAATGGTGTCTCTGCCCTGAACTATAAGTCACACTCATGGCTCAGGAGGGCGGAGTCTAAGGACCATCGGCACCCACGCCCATGAATAATGCATGTTGCCATTTATTCTTGAGGGAACTACTGCTACTGTGGAGTTCTATACACATATGCTGAAAATGTTCCCATCTCACTATGAATTAGAACCCTTAAACAGAAAATGTATTAAAATCCATTCATAACTTTGAGTTCTTTTGATAAGACACACAAACAGACCAAAGCAGCTTTGTACACTTAACCACAGTATCAATTCTCCAACGTTAGCATTATCGATTTGCTCTATGTTCAATACTTCTTACAAAAGGCTACAATTACTGGCTTTTTCTGCTTCTGAGCGTTAATCAGATTGACAATAGTGTGCTTTGCTTTAAAAAAAAAAACACCAATGTAAGAGTGATAGATGTGTCTGCAGCTCTCCGCTGACGACTTCAGCAGGGTGGAGGTCAAAGGCAGTCCCATCGTATTTATCAGTGTCTCCACTCAGTCAGAGTGCCCTTTACTGACGGTCAAAC
>CAAKHB010006989.1:272473-309930 GCA_901007665.1 Aeoliscus strigatus
AAACTATGCTTTGCTGGAGTGTGGTGACAAAAAGACAACAATTGTGCAAAATGGGCTGTGAATAATGACATTTGTGCAATATTTGAAACCATAAATAAATCAAAGGTGGTGATGAGATGAACTCGCCTGAAATATCAACGGGGCAGAACGAATCATCTGGGCAGTCCCAAAACAGTAGAGAAGGTCAAACAAGAGTGGAAATCGCCCCGTCTAGACCCAGTGGGTCCATGAAATTTCAGACCTGTTAGTTTAATTAAAAACTCCCAGGACCTGAGAAATCTGTGTGAAGCTTCAAAGTGAAGAAACCTTGATATCTAATGTCCTTGAAATTATATGGCCCCAATACAGTTGCATGTAATATCCTCTTTTCTGCAGCATTACAGACTTCAAACTGTAATATTGTTATTCCTTCATTCTACTGTTAATATCTCTCCTTTCAAAAGAGAACAAAAATAACATGACACAATAGTTAAGTGCTCTGTATTCAAAATGATCCCATGTGGCAGAAAAAGAGGAAAAACCTTCACGTCAGGAGGAAGGATCAGGTCTCCAAGGTTTGGAGCCTCAGTTTTGAATCAGGCTCTCCCTGCGGCATGATCAAAAATCTGAAGGTTATTTAGATCTGGATAGGTTCAGTTATTCTAAGCACTGAATGCACTGAATTGGTGAATGGGTGCATAATTATTTTTTTTTTCATGGTGGATAGTTGTGGAGTGCGCCATGATCAGCATTGTTAAAAATGAAAGTATGAGCCCAGGTTTAGGAATGTCTGCGTGAACGGCGTTTATATTTCAACATGCGGGTCTGATGCCCTGCTGAGGATCAGAGAGTCAGTGGAAGCAAATATCATGGTATGAAACTCGTGAGGAAGAACATGGTTCACTGGTGCAGAAGACTGACCTGCGCTCACGAGTGATCAACCAGTCAGTAAAAGGTCTAGACGTGCAGCTCGTTTCAGGATTGTTATCATTATGTAATATACAATATCGTTCTTTTCTCATTTTTGTTCCAGTGTCGGTCGTTTGTATGTCAGGCCGTGCTGTGTTAGATTTCTAACATGAAGATCCATCGGACTGATTACTGAGGTGTGATGTACATTTAGGGTCCATCGTACCGAAGCTGTGTAAGGATGTAGTTTGGACTGGTCGCAGCCAGAAATGGAGGTTCTGTTCATCCAGACATTTAACTTAAACATTCCCAATTGGACCTGTTACAGGGAGAGCAGAGAAAACATCCCTCCGTGTCATATAAGGGAAACAACTCAGCAAACAACTCAGAAAGTCATTTGAGAAGCACTGAAGTGAAAGGGGAGTCCCAAGGCAAATGTCTACTGCAGTCAAATTATGTTGCTACTTTAACCCAAAATACTGCAGAGCACGCCTCAGTAAACACATGATGTTTTATGTATGCTCTTTGTAGGCTCTGCCAGGATTGCTGTGATGTAAACATAAATGAAAGGGTGTTTAATATTCAGGCCTCTATGTGGCGCTGTGCAGTATGGTACCGCTTTACTAATTCATTAACTGTTACATGGACTAATCACCCCAACATGGAGCTGTTCATGTATTCAGTTCACCAAAAGGGCACTGCATATACATACCTAATAGTTCAAGGGTAGAATAACCAACACCACTGTGCAGTACTCTGCAGTACTTCACAGTGTGTTCTAACAGCAGTGGAACTTGTGGACTCAGTCAGAATCTGAAAAATGTAGAGAAATGTTTTCATGTATTTAAAGTCTGAGCTAATGTCAAGTCTTGGTAGAGTGACGATTGTCGAGTTTGAGGGTTTAGGGAAGAGGGTGCAAATACAATTGAACTGAATTGAATGTGGCCATTTCTCTCTTTCCTCACTTTAAACGCAGGTTTAGTTCAATATGTATACAGTTACAGCAGATGGGATGGGAATGCTCATGCATAAGCACTGATCTTACATTTTATATCTATCTAGCAAACTGATTAATATAGAAACAATCTAAAAAGTTCCTGTCACTGCCTCCACACATGAATAGTGATCGTATGTAACCTCACTGAGTGCGCATGCTGTCTGAACAGGCAAACCTCACAACGTGACCCCTTCTACATGATGAGCAACACCAGGAGCATGACGCCAACCGCTTACTGCAGGAGAAGCCCGACGGCCAAGGAGGCGTGAGGAATACGTGAGCACGGTAGAACCTGAGCCCAAGTGGGATTAACTTCAAACCACGTATGCCTCTCCCACGCAGGGAATTACCAACGTTTATTGGTGTTTGAAGAGGACAGTCGAGGGAATCGAGGGCATCAGGTTGTTGACCGGTGGCAAACATTCATTCCTCACCTACCGCTTGCTGCCGAGCTGATAGACTAGTTTAAAAGAACAAAGTTGTGGGCAAACTTCAGTATGGCTGCCACACCCGTGAGTCGGACCGGTCAGCGTCCACTCTTCTCTCCCTTCACCGCACCTTGAAACGTGACGTTGACGTACGAAATCAACTTTCCCTGAATACGTTTACATCTTTGGCAAAATCAGGGAACTCGTCAGTCTCCCTCGAAAAATGGGAGCAGCGATTGCCGAGGGACTCTTGACAGCACATCACAACTCTGAACACAAAACAAATCACAGCAACAGTGGGGAGCAGGAGAATTATAGCAGGATTATGCACCTGGCAGCGCCACGTGAATGTGATTCATGAGGAAAAAAAAAAAATAAATCTGTCATGTTTATTCTGCCAGGGTTCCACCAGAAGGTTGTTAATATTCAAGTCTTTGGGCATGTGCAGCACTCACGTACTGGACTTTTTCCTCAGCAATTCACGCAGGCCTTTTTATGCAGCTGAGGAACTTCTGATCCAATGATGGGTGACAGCCCAAGATAACAGGAAAAGCTATAATTACGCTGCAGATATTGCATGCCAGCACTTGTGTGGATTAGTCTTCTGCTGGCTGTGTAGCCGAATGTAAGGTTGCTGCTAAAAATAGAAGAAAAAAAAAAACATCAATGTCTTATTCACACAGTTTGCTGCTCGCTCACTTTCTTTGCCCCTACCTCCTGTCACCTTCCATCTTCCCTTTCCTTCCCTTCCCTCACACGCATCCGAAATTTCAGACATGCAGCGGAAGCTTCAAAGAGCATAGATAACTTGCGCCGCGCAAGACTGACTGTAATTCATCACCACCTATGCGATGATAATACCGGTTTCACAAGCAGAGGTTGAACGCACCCAGCTCTTCTTGCAATCCTTTGACAGACAAATAAGCATCCGAGCATAGTCACTGTAAACGAGCACAGCAGTTTGACTTCAAGCTTGAATGGAGGACAACCAGAGAAAGAGAGAATCCCCTTTGGCCCCGTGTGAAATAAATGTGCAATGAGAACTGCATATATTTTCAGGACGTGATAGCTCATGAACACACTGCTTGATGTGCCTCCAAACATTTTTAATATTCATGTTATCGGCCCGCTGTTTTCACCACGCTGCCTGGATCAGCATCGTTGTGAGTTTCGATCACATCAATTAGGAAACCTCTGCAATCCAGCTGATCACAAATTGTATTTATTGAATAGTAACATGTACAGTGCAGATGATGGCCAGAGAAAAGCAGTAGCTGACCAAACCATTATTTATTGATGAATGGAAAAAATAAAATCAGACCAGGTGCTGCTCAACAGCAACAACAACAAAAAAAAAAAAGGTGCAAGGTCCTGCCTGCAATGGCAACAGGAAAAGCAAATCCAATCCTGCACCAAGGCGGATAAAAGCCAGCGGGCAGATACAAGCATGAAAAAACAAAATCAGCAGCAAACCTGTGAAAAATTATACGTCGCCGCTTCATAACTGGCTGCTCTTTTCTGTTTCAGTAATTATGTGTCACCTTTTTTGTCGTGCTGGGAGGTTTGATCCTGGGAGCGCCACAGGGCTTCAAAGCTGCAGCTGACAGAGTCCCGCGTGCGGTCCAATTCATGCACACGTGCACCCACATATGTGATTGAGGCGTTGGATGTTTGGCGGTCACACTGCAGTGAATACTCCTCCGATGTGCATTTCAAAATCGTGCAAAGTATTATACGAGCAAAAACAAGTTTATCATCATTCAGGGCACAGCCCCAGTGCAGAGGTCAGTACAGCATGAATGGACCAGTGAGTTCGGTTTGCTCTAAATCAACATGACATTCTATAATGTTGTCTAATGGGCGCATAATGAGACAATAAAGCCTCTCAACAATAAAATCCAGTTGAATCTTACATTTTGGATAAGCGGCGTGTTCACTCAGAGGGAGATCTGGTATTATCTAACACCCATGTATGAAAGGTGAGATCCACGCACACACACATATTCACACCTCACATTCATGTACATACACAGTCAATCAACATTAACACATTTCTGTGTCACAGTGCATTAGACATTAACACTCATGTAGAACTTGGTGTTTGGCAAATGCATGATATAATATATCATATTCTGTGATCAGATGTTAAAAACAAGCACATGAGAGACTGGACGGAAAGGAAAATAGCCCTTGTGCACGCTATTGTTATTTAGAAAAGTAAATAATGATGATACATGGCAACCAGGAAAGTGACATTAAAGTATTTTTGATCAGTTAGGAAGGAAAGAACAATGTCGCCTGAGTCTCTGTTGTATTCAAAACTAGGCGATAAAGCAGCGTATGCCATCAGGTGAGAGTTATTTACAATCGACTAGAATTAGACTTGAGGTGATAACACTCACTGGCTTGCATGAGCTGACCCTGACGCCCAAACACCTGGGAGAAAGGGCTTCGGCTGCAGGTGAGCATCTCCTCCATGGCTGTCGTCCTCTGGGATGAAAACGGTCCTTCTTGAGGGCTTGAGGGTCAGAGAGTGGAGAAGGGTGGCAGTGGCACTGGAGAAGTCCTCCTCCTCCTCCTCCTCTCTCGCTGACGCCTAATTTGTCTTTGAAGCCACCTCACCACCTCTCCCACGCCTTTCCCAGGAGCGTCTTCTTTCCACGGCGGCCAATCGGCTGACTGCGGATCAGTCCGGCTTCTTAAAGTCTCAGCAGTTGTCAGAGTCGGTCGCTGCTGCTCAGCTGATGGGAGATCTGTGTTGGGGCTGCTCTCAGCTCGCTCATTAGTGCTCCGGCGTGGCACTGCCTCAGACGGAGAGCATAGCAAACACAGGATGAACAAAGCAGGAGAGAGAGGAGTAGCGATGGGAAGGAGAAAAGCCTGCTGCAGTAGGAAGACAGACAGTGAGAGTCGAGAGGATGTGTGTGTGTGTGTGTGTGTGTGTGTGTGTGTGTGTGTGCACGCTCATAAGCAGTTCATCCAGAAGCTGCTGATGCGTGTAGTTTTGAGCCGTAGCTTTCTCCACCTCTTTCATCCCTGTGTTTGACATGGACGGCAGAACTATGATCATTTCTTCAGAGGGCTCCACAACAAATAGTAAGTTCTCTGTCAGACACTGACGGGCAAAACACGTCTTTTAGGTTTACTGAATCAGAAGAATCTGCTCAGTTAGAAGACTCGTACAAAAGAGAACAAGGAAATCTTGACAATTTAGAAATGTCATCACTGAACGCAGACTTTACATGTTTGAAATATTTCTCAGTGATCTACACTTCAGCACTGATCTCATCGAAGATCGCCCAGAGTGTAAATACATCCACAGTAGTATCCACAGCACACCAGTACATTCATTGTGTATCAAGTACGCTGAGTCAACTAGTTCCTTATTCTCTTCGCTGCGAAAGTTTCGTTTTCAGTGAGTGATTCGCGTCAGTCGACTCGTACACAGGGAACAGACCACAAGTCAGGTTCACTGCCGCACTCAGCTGAACTGTGACATGAACGAATCTTTTCAGTAAGTGATTCACTAGTTCGTTCACCTAAAAGATGCGGGGGGGGGTTTTCTCGAATGAATCGTTTGCAAAACAGGACATGACTAGAAATGGTGCAAGCGCATGCAAGCGACCTCAGTGTGGCTCCATGGCAATGAATGTTGTCTACATTAAATGTTTGATTGTTTTCACTAAAATCAAGCAAACGGTGTATGAAAGTAAACTGAAAGCGTTAAGTGACTATTTCTGACTAGTTGACACAATCAGGCCAATGACAGGGGGAAGTTTGGATCCTTCGTGATGCACAAAGCGGTATATTCTTCTCTCCCTTCAGAATCTGCAGTGATATCTGGAGGCAAACCAGCTTCCCTTCTGGATAATAAAGTGACTTCTTTCTTATTCGTCCCATTTCCGAGCATGAACATCCCTGCTTCAGGATTACATCTCCAAATATAGACAAGAAAAGACTGATCCGGCATCTCTCTGTCTCTCTCTCACACACACACACACAAACATCAGGTGTCTGCAGGATTTCACAGCGCTTTGCTTTTGTAGGCAAAAAAAAAGCACATTAGCAAGTCTGTCTTAAAGCAGAACAGAGATTTTGAACAGAGAACTCAACCACTGCCACAAAAATCATTTTCTGACTAAAGGGGCCAGAGTGTCATTAATAATGGATCCACATCCTTTATTAATGTCCTCATTAACATGTCTGTTCTGTCCTCACATGAACAGTGTGCAGAGAGGATAGAGAAGCCTTGCCCCCTTAAACTGTAGGGAGTACGTATGTCCGCCCAGATGGGCCGTAGGGGTGGGGGTGGGGGGGTACGTGGGTTTACATACATTGTTTTGGCACAAACAGAACCACACTCTCCCAAAAAAAAAGAATTTCTCTGTCATGTCGTCCAAAGGATGAGCAGCACCAGAGGATGACTCAACTCTCACCCAATCATCAGAATCCCCCCGATGGCAGCACATCGCTGTCACAATGATGACATAGACACACACACACACACACACACGCACACAAACGTTCGTCTCAACCTTTGAGACTCAGACTCCACTCATCTTTTCTGCAGGATCCAGGTATAGATCGGTTTCTCAAGCCTCAGCTTGCCTCACGCCGTGTTACTGGCTTCAGCTAATTATGAGCAGGATTCATAAAACTTTCAATAGAGATGATGAAAATAACTTGAGGGCCATCAAAGATTTCTTCCCTTTGAAGGATAGATGCTTTTTTTTTTTTTTTCTACCATCCTTCACCTCCTTTTCCATCTTAACTTCCAGTGAGAATTCAGGGTGCCCCCGGCAGATATCTGGAGCTGTACACAGCCGACACACAATGCATACAGCATTGCAGTTTCAAATTATTGCTGAGTTTGTGCGCTCTGGGAGACCCTGGACCTCCGGATAGTGTGTTATTGAAGACATGCTGGAGTAAGTTTGAAGACAAATTCTTAAACTTAATGCAACTGGGCCTGCCCCCGTTCTTAATTATTAATAGTACATCTTTGTTATATATTTAGAGCACATGAAAGGTACTTTGTAGTTAAAATATATTAAAATGCTCACAGACCATGACTGAAGTGAAAACAATCATAACTATATTACTTTGTGGGAGTGCATTAAACGCTTCGGAAGAAGTTTACTCGGGAGAATACACCCACAGTCATTTATGTAAGAACACAGCAGGAGACTGAAGTAACTCACTTCACCTGCTGATGCTAACTTGATGCAACTTTCCCCCTCAGAGGTGCCAAAAGTGCTTTTTCGTGACCACAGACAGAGGCACGGCGGAGGTGGCCATTCAAGGTGGTGTCAGTGTATTACTGAAGGACACGCTGACAGGTTCTTAGGAGGAGCTGGGGATCAAGAGTGTTAACTTCAGAGCTGTGGAAGTCAAGTGGATGAAAGAATTCCATGTCAATATTCCAGTTTCATAACCAACACTCTCCACTGCTTTGTCATTGCAAATATGGTTTTCACATAAAAACAAATTTTACGGCCATAAAGCTGCTTAGGCTCTGATGGCGATCTCCTCCAACAGTTACCATCCTCACCTGGAGCAGTAAATTCTTTTTTAATAATTGCTTCAAAACTTCATCAAATCCAAAGAATGTTCTCAGATGCAGCACATTTATGTCCGACTCCCAAAACGGTACTCGCAACACATCCCCGGTGAACATGTGGTGCCAAAGAGCCTTTAAGGCAGCAAGATGTTGAAGGAAATAAAAAATACAAAACAGACATTTTCCCTATTGACGTGTGCAGTTCTAATGCGTGACAGAGCTGAAGAACTTGAGGCCACCTACGGATTCTTGTGTGGTGAAATGTTTGTCAGTCAGTCAAATTGGTCAACTGAGATAAAAGTGTCTTTGTTTTCATTTGAATGAAAAGCCTGAGTTTGTTAACCTGACGGATATCTTCACTTCACTGAAATCAAACATATGAACCTTTACATATGTTGTCAGTTAATGACAATAGAATTGAAAACTCAGGGTTTTCAGTAAAGCGGCTTTGTGAAACAGGCCTGAGGTCACATGATGAAAGATTTAGCATTAAAGCGCTGAGAAAATGTAAAAACCTAAAAGTGGTTAAAGTGTGCCCCCATCTGGATATACTGTCTTCATTTACATGTACACTAAAAAAAACGGTTCACGCAATAAATCACTTTAAAGTTCTTGATTTATTTCGCCCACTTGCAAAAAAAAAACTTTTAGTGCAATTCAAACAGAGAAACCATTTACAGATTCATAATATGAATTTAAAATAAATATGCACATACAGGACTGAATTTACACTTTGAAATGCTACAAGCACTTTTCACAGTTAATTAGTAGTCGTACAGATCATTCTGTACATCCAACATCAGTGAAGTGACTGAATGACAATTTTTACCAACGAGCTGAGAAAAGAACAATCACTCCCCGACATACAGACACAACCAAGCTCTCAAAAACAATGCTAGTTCCACCGAACTAAAACAATTCATTTGTGGGATGATAAAATAACTACCCTGTGTATCACTGGAGATTGACGAGCATGAAAAGCAATGAATTAGTTCCAACCTCCACCCGTCATTTCCCTCAAAAGTTCATCCATAACTCAGTGTCAAATATCTAGTTTGTGATTTACACACACTGGAATTCATTGTACACACAACACAATAAACTGTTTACAACTGTTACACAGAATTTAAGCAGTACTGAAGAGCTTGTCTAAAGAGGACATCTATTCCAGTCACTGAATCGAAAAAAGAAAATGTTTTTGACAACATCCTTTCTTAAAAATTAAGTGCAAAATAAAGCCTAAAAGTAAACTAGACTGTTAAGATTTGTGAAAAAAGAAAAAAAAAACACAGTGAAGCCCACAATGGATTTGACTCAGTCAGTTGAAAAGAATTACTTATGATGAGAAAAGTGTCACAGGTAAAACCAACGTTTACAGACATATTTGTTGGTGATTACAGTATGTTACATTGTCCTTTTATTGATCATTTATTGTTGGTAGCCAACAAGCAATATCAGGACTTCTTTTTAATTAAATCTGCACTTTCACAGTAACACAGATCAAACGTGATGATCTATTTGGGGCTGTCACCAATATAAACTCTACGTATTGCAAACACTTTTAGTTGTGTCATAAGGAATGGATGGCACATGGATACAAATACACAGTAAACAGTTGGATCATTTATCATTCTGATCAGCAGAGGCTGCAGCATTAAACCTACCAATTATTACATTCACAGCACGAATGAAGCCGACTTCTCTAAAAGCAGCAATTTCCTTCAAATTATTCTTCCTTTTTACTCAAGGATACTACGAGGACGCTGACACGTGACTTGTCCTCAGGATCCATCCGTAATGCACATAGCTGTAGTACAAGCTGGCAGCATGCAGTACGAATTGAAATAAAAAGGCCACAAACGACAGACAAGGAAAAGTGCAAATTCATGCCGACAATGATTGCCACCTGCCATCTCTCTGCAAGTATCCCGCCAGGTGGGAAATGACTTACAGCTCAGTTCCTCCCATTTCCTTCCCAATTTGTAACATGTAGCAGTCAGATTAACTTCAAAGTGCAAATCCAAAGCTGTTGACACAAAGTTTACAGAATGAAGGAATCTACGAAACTCCAAGCAGCAACCAGAGCATTCACATACAAAGTTAAAACACACTCGAGCCTTTTGTTCTACAGTGAGATGAAGTCCAAAACAGTGACGAGACATCGTGTCACATCACTGAGGGAGTCCGTGCAGCACATTCCTGGAGGACAGAAAACATCCATTGAAATTTCTTGAGCTTATTTATTTCAGTATTTACAGCCTAACTCAAAAACTGAATTGCAAATCATTGTGTTTTTTTTTTTTTTTCTTTTATTAGGAATCCTAGCCTAGCTCTGTAAATCAATAATAACAAGGCGTATCTCAGTGTTTGTGGGGTTTCATTACCTGATAACCTCTGCTCAATCCACTTCAGGCTGTGGCGCTCTGCTCAGAGCTGCTGGCAACAGTTCCGGTTGCTTCCTCTCGTCTCGGAGCAGGAGGCAGCTCCTCCGTCTGCGGTTCGGTCTGTTGTGGTTTCATCAAGCTGATTTTGATGGGGATCCCTTTGACGCCGTGCTGCACTCTGGTGTACTGGCGCATAGTAGGGCTGAAAGTCCGAACCAAGGGAGGTTCATTCAAACCGGGCGCCTCATTTTTTGGTTGAGCACATTCCTTGATGATTATTTTGCTTCTCTTGTTTGAAAAGATGGTTTCCACTGGAAGGATGGCCGGCCTTTTCGTAAGCGCCGAAGTCTGGAGTCTCGTCCTGTGATGAGGTGAGCCACAGTTCCCTTCGACATGAGAACCCCCTCGGCGCAGCTGGCTATCGTTTTCCTTGGCCACGGAGATGCCCCCTTCCTTCCTTTTCTTCACCTCTTTGGGTTTTTTGGGACAGACGGCCATGTGTTTGGTTCTGCTTCGGCGCATGGTGAACTCCCTGCTACAGTGGGGGCAGACAAATACCTCCTGCTGATCATCCACCTGTGAAGGGGACACTTTGTTGGATGACTTGTTCCTCGGAGGCATGACCCTTTGGACCAACTTCTTCTTCCTTTTGCTCAGAACCCTCAACTTGACGTTTGCAATTGCCTCTTCAGCGGGTTTGGTTCTGTTTGACTGTCTGGTTCTATCGGACGCATTGAACTCGTTAGATGAGTTCGTTGTAGACAGCACTCCGTTTTGAGATTTTGCAAAGTGGCGCAGCGGGATGGGATTCTTTTTGGGTGTGTACCGCCTTTTATCGCTGGCGTTTGCACAAGCGAGGATGTGCTTGTGCAGCTCTGGCATGTTATCAAAGCTCTTTCCACACTTGGTGCAGCGGATGGCGGTGCTGAACGTCTGAGGGATGTTGTGGGTGGTGAAGTTTGTGGCGGAGGCCACCGAGCCAGCAGGTGATCTGTTGTGGTACGGAAAGGGCGGAGGCTTAAAGCTGGGATAATGCTGGTTAATGCCAAGACGGACATCGGGCCCTTTTAGTTTGCTTCCATCTGAAGCTAAGATTTTTATTGTTGTAAACAGTTCTTCAGCAGCCACATCTACTTCAGACTCTTCTTTTTTCACCGGCTTCTTGGGTTCGTCGGGAGCATCAAGCGCTGGGGGCTCAGTGCCGACCTTTGTTGAGTTGTTGTAGTTCTGAGGTCTGAGCTTTCCCTTTTCCTCCTCTGTGTACGTGCACTGCTGACCAGGATGTAATTCCCCCTGATGCTGCTTCAGATTGCAGAGGTAGACAAAGTCTTTCGTACACGCGCTGCACACATACGTCTTGTCAACACCGTGGAGGTTTGACCGATGATCGAGCAACGCAGTGGGTTTGTTGAAGAGCAGCACGCAGAACTCACATTTGTAGGGCCATTCGTCAGCATGGTCCCCGACATGGTGGCCAAGCTCTTTCATTGAATGGAAAAGGATATCGCACACGTTGCAGAGGAAGTTCTTGGTGAAACTCTGCTCTTGTGCCTCACTGGGCGACTCTGGAGACTCCTCAGCGTTCTCTAACGGACTTGCGCTTCTAGCTGGGGTTTCATCTGCGGAAACCGAGGCGTCAGCGGGTTTCTCCTCTTCTGAAATCGGCGGCTCTGCTTCAACAACTCGCTCTGGGTCAGGGCTCTGTTCGCTCACAGCGGAACAATCAGATATGATCGAGGTGGTGGTGGACATCGTCACTGACTCTGCAATGGAGGACATAAGAAGAGTGGGGTCTTCAGTTGTTGGGTTGGGCACTGAGACTATCTGCTGCTGTTCTATGTGATTAACAACCATCTGTGTAGGTGCCTCTGTGTTGTCTGGTACGGTGACGGCAGCAGGAACAACACCCCCTGGGGTTTCCAGAGTTAGCGTGCACTCTATCAACACCGTGTTGCTGGTAATGTTGTATGAGTTGATGAGGGGATTGTTCAGATTTAGAGCGGGTGAGAACGGCACCTCTGACAGGGAAGCGGATTGGAGTATAGGGGGATTGAGAGCGATCTGATCGGTGACAAACATGTGGCCTGGTAGATTTACAGTTGGGTCGAGGGGCTGTGCGAGAGTGACAAGGCTTGCAGCATTGGCGGTCGCAAACGCCGTACTTAAATCACACTCGGTGGAATTTAACGCATTTTCCGTGCAGATTACCAAGGGCCCGGGTGATATATTTGGGGTCAAAACTTGAATTGGTTGGCCGGAAGGATTAGGAAGAGATGGTGGTGGTGCCAAAAGTGTAATCAAAGACGGCGCAGCAGGGAGAATTGGGTGCGAGGCTGGGGAAGCGAATGCTATCGTGCACGGTGAAGCAGGCTGCAAGGCAAAGGGGGTAAGGGAGGTGGGTGCTGGAGCTAGAGAACTGGCGGGTAGTGCAAGTCCGTACATCAGTCCTTCCGCAACAGGGTCCAGTACGTCTGAGTCTGTTAATATTGTGAAGTCTGAACCTAAAGGGTTCCCTAAGCTCACATCCTGCTTTCCAATATCCAATACCGCCTTCTCCTCCAGGCACATGTTTGTTTTTTCTTGTGCCTGTAAAACTAAATTTGATGTCAGCTCAGATTCCCTCTTTTGCAAACGTAAATCCAATGCAGCATCAGCTAAGACTTCGTCTTCACTTCTCCTCACTGCGCTGGAGAGATCCAGTGGTTGCTGGTTGCATGAATTACCACCAGTCAGAGTTGTTACTGCTGAAATCAACGTTGGTTCATCCACAAACTGAGATGTGTAATTACTCTCGTTTTCTGTTGGGTAGACCGGAGACTGAGGCTGAGTGTCCATCCGACCTGGACTTAAACCACTTCCTGTGTCTGGCATCAATTCATTGGATACTGAGTTTGGCTGTGGGGAGCTTTGTGGAGATCCTGTCCTTCTCTTAAACCTTCCTGTCCCAGCAGGCAGGGAAGACAAAGACGCAGGTGTGGGTTTAAGGCCATCTTGCTTCTCCAGGAGATGCTTCAGTTTAGGGGATAGAAACAATTTGGTTCTTTTCTTCTGCACACCTGGAGCCTCTACGCTCTGAGGGAGAAGATTCTCAATTAAAGAAGACACAAGAGATGATGAGGACGAGGACACAACCGCTTCTGACTCCAGTTCAGTTTTAATTTGCGGCAGAAGAGGCGGTGTTGCCGTTCTTCTCTTGGCCAACGCTTGGCCAGGTGTTTCTTTGCCCAGAGCTGAATCTGTATTTAAAACCTGGCTTATGTGGGTGGTGTCAAGAATCAGGGAATCCAGTCCAATTAAAGTCGAAGACCCAGTATGAACCTCAGCAACTTCACAGCCACTGACTGTACTTGTTGATACTATTTTTCCGTCAATATAAAAGCTGAGATTCTCAGAAATATTGCTGGAGACATCCAGCATGTATTGTTCCAGGCGCTCCTCTTCATGCTGCTGAATGGCTGCAGGTTCTGTATCGCCACCACACTCAGACTCCTGTTGTGATGTTGCAGTGACGGTCTTCTGAGAATTTTCCTCCAGAGGCTGCTCGTTTTCTCTGTCATGTGAGAGCTGCAGATGCTGGCTATGGCTCCTGCACTCATGTTGTTGCTTGCTGGTATGAGTCGTGAATCTCTTTTCACAGTACTCACAAGCATGATGCCCATGTAATACTCCCTGATTGTCCGGCAGAGCGATGTCGTCTCCTGCCGAGAAACTGGAAGTATTTGAGCTTGTGGGGGATGAAGTGTGACGCTGTTCAACGGAGCCAACCAAATTCGAAGGATTCGCTTTCTCCTGTTGTTGCTGACCTAAATTCAAATCTAGAAATATGTTTCCCTTATTGTTTTTGTGAGTGTGTGCCTCACTGTTCACAACAGTGTGAATGTGCATGTGACGTTCCAAGACTTGTCTGCTGGTGAAATGTCTCTCACAGTGCTGGCAGAGGAAAGATTCCCAATCTGTCCTATTATTGTGGTCAGAATGTTCTAGAAGATCTGAGCAATGTGAATTAGGGGTGCCTGGTTCCACATTAGATTCCTCTTGATAAATGTATTCCTCCCCCTCCTCTATGTCCTCAGTGTCTCCAAATTCAGAGATGTACATACGAGGGGAGTCCTCCATCTTCTGAGTTTTATATCCAGTTCTGATAGACACTGTGGCACGGGGCTGAAATAGCTGTCACTCCTAATCAAGACAGAAAGAAAATCAAGTTAGCAAACCAGCACATGCTAGAGTTGAACTGCCATAATTAGACAGTGCTGACTGAAATCAAGCATCAAGCATCAAGCATCACAAGCACTAATGTAGTCGATCCAATGGCATTTTAAAGTGAAATGTATCTTAACAGCTTACACTGATTATTCTTTTAAACAGATGTCCATGAATGACAGATAACCACTTTCCACAAACGTAATATAGACAGCATTTATCTTGCTTACTAACATGTTTTTCCAAGCTATTATTTACAACTGCATTAGACTCAGACTACATTTCACAGATATTCATTATTTCAGCGCATCTGTCAATATTAAACACTTCATATCCTAATTAAATATTATACTGCAATATCATCAGCTAAATTAAGGTGTAATGTATTTATATATCATCTTACCATTTTATGGTTCAGTGCTGACATGTAGGCCTGTTTTCTCTCTCAAACGAACAAATGCTTTTCATTCTGCTGGAAGAAGACAGAAGAGATATTAATAAAAACACACTGAAAAAGGTTCACTAAAATGTGATGTTTGTGCTAAAAATACAACGCACAGGGGAGCATCTGTGGTGTGGGAGTTGGAATACTTGATATTATGAAAAGGTTCTTAGCAGGTTACCCGAGTATCAACGTTTCCAGCTTGTTGTCAATTTGGGAAAAACATCCATAATACTAGATCCAACAACTTCCTAAGGGTACAGGTTTCATCTGTGCAGTATGAAGCTGGAAGCAGTCAATTCCATTACTGCATGACCCCTTAGTCTTGGAGGGAACTTGAAGTCAGACTCTACACTCCCTCACCACTCTAATGAATTTCACACAAAGGTTTACAGTCGTCACTGCAACAATTTCTTCTTGCTTCATTACAAAGAAAAACACTTGTTCTAATGTTCCAGCTGTGTGACAAGTTTTCTTCCTGTTGTTCTCATGTTTGGTAAACCGCTTTTTTTCATTCTGTACCATTTTGTTAATGTACTGTTTTGCTGTATGCATAAAGTGAATGTACTCTCCACATTCAACACCACAGAAGGTGATTTTTTTTATCTGGTAAAATGAGAGTTCATTTAATCCACCTCAATCCTTCTTTTCGAAGTGAAAACTAATGTTGTTAGCAGCTTCATATTTGTTCATATACATTCATCTACAGCTGTCATCTCTGCCAACTGTGTGGATCCTTGTTCTCGATTTGTTCTTTCCATCTGTATGGACACTAGGAATTACATTATGTTCAAGTCATTGGCTTCCTTTATATGTCCTGTGTCCAAACCGTGAATAAACTGCTGGCTTCTCAGAGACTAGCAGGTACTTGTACATATAAACCACACACAGCAGCAGCAGCCTGTTATACGCCATTCCTATTAATTATTCATTCAAACAGACGATGTCAGGTCACGTAGCAAAAATAAACCAATAAAAACACAACACAAGAACAACAATCTCTCGTGGCAGAACGTTAGTGTGTCAGAATATATCGCAGACTGTGCGAACGCAATGCAAAGGCCTAAATGTTGGTTATAGACATTTTTTCAAAAATATTTTACTTCGCTTTGCATACAATTCCCGGCAAATATGAGACTACTTTAACGTTATATGGTGCGTCAATTGGACGTAAACCACAATTTCGACAGTAAATGGTGTTGGTGAGGGTTCACAAGCATCTGCCTCACCTGCTTTGATGACGCTCCCCCGCTCCTGCTCCATTGCTGGCTGCTCACACAACACGTCGTCGTACAACTGTATTGCTAGAGGCTAGTTCGCCGACAGCTGGCTCCTCATAACCATCTTTTCCGGTGGACAACAATGCGAAAAAGACACCTGGAAATAGAATACTACGAACCGTCAACGTCACGGAGCAAGTTTAACAGAATAACCGTCTGAGACCACTAATGTATTAACTGCTAGCTACAATGCTGTTAGCTCGCAGCAAGCTAGCGAGTGGCTACATGGAGGGAATAAGCGCTCAACACGACCGTCACCAGTGTTTGCCTGCCCGTCGGAAGGTGCTCTTCAACGTTTCCAGCTGTACACATACTCGTACTTGTGAACGCGTGTCTTTAACATTCATATATTTCTCATGCAGACTATATAAACAGCTGTCTTCCTTAAAACACCAACAAACGTCTTGCGTTCTGATAGGCTGATAAATGTAGATGTCAGATTTGGGCCAATCAAAGGCGATGTTATTAAAGCGCTGGTGTAAAAAAACAAACAAACGAAGCATTTGCTGTCACCTGAGAGACGTGACGTGACAACAGGAGCATCATTGCAGATCTAGACCGTTTCATTAAAATCGCATTTTGTAAAATGTTACATAGAGCTGCTTCGTTGTGTTGTCTCTATAAATGATCGATTAATCTAAATGTGATTAATAATGTACAATTTGGGACGGTTGATGCCCCATTCACAATTCAGATATGTTGAATAAGTTGAATATTTAAATGGACTGAATAAGCATGGAATTATTTGATAATTATAGGTAAAGCATATTTTTAAATTTTTTAATTTTTTTTATATTTACTTGTACATTGTTTTGATGTGACCTGCAGGTGGCGTAATACTACAGTTTCTTAGTGGAGATTAGGGAATGAAATTCAGTTACAGTGTATATATACACTGTAACTGTAACTACTGTCATGTACCGGATTTCTATAGAGTTTTGGTGGTATTCCTTATATTATGTTAATTTGTACATGTATATTAGCAATATTTTTGACAGACAATTCTCAAAATAAACATGCAAAATAAACACCCAAATACATTCAAACTTGAAGTATAGTACTGTTGGATTTTCTATAGAACATATTTTAGGTGTTAGAAATAACATTTTTCAATAATAACTAATTTGTCATTTATTCTGATATTAAAGCATATTTTAGTTTATCTTGTGTTGTGAACTCTCAGCTCCCAATGAGCCAAATTTTTGCCAACAATTGTAAATAGAATCAGCCCCTGGCTCAAATAAACCTCCCACCTATGCTGACTGAAAGTGATCCCCTGGGCTTCTTGGGGGGGAGGGGCATCATATCCACCCCCAGAGTCATGCCAACATTCTGAAAGAATCTGTAGGCGTTCACTGCACATTACCTATGTGACATTGTATGACACAGGGGCTGTGGTCTCATGACACAAACACAGAGTATTTGTTCATAAATTGAATGGGTTTCAAGGTTTCACTGTCAAAAACATCAGAATTCTTTTCACCGAAATATTCTGAAATAAAGGCCTGTATTTTCTCACCAACAAAACTCTTCAAATCATAATCATTAACAAACAAAGTTTCAGATTCTGGTGGAAAATGATTGAATAATTTTGGTGACAAGATGACCATGACTGTGTGTATTAATAGCCCACCACAGTGTTAAAGCAGTCACTCTGGACATGCCTGAGGCTCCGACATGTCTTTCACATCTGATGGGAATTGCAGCTGTGGAGTTAAGATGGGCGGGAAATGATGAGATCAGGTATTTGGACACATGTCAAATCACATGCAGGGGATGATGTTGGTTAAGTCGTGGGCTGCCACAGAAGAGGGTGGCACACTGGTGAATTCAGTTCAGTTCAATTCACTTCAGTAAATCTGGAAACATTATGGTCTTCAGCCTGGCTACGGCTGCCCCACGCTGATGATGCAGCATTAATTGAGCACAGGGTTAGGGTTAGTGTCCTTACTGTATTTTCACAGAAACTGCCATACAACTCATGATTTTAGTATTCCTGACGAGAAATCTTCAGTGACAACAGCACTTTTGTGGTTAAAAATACAGAAGGGTAAAAGCTTAAGAACAGGAAACTGAAAAAAACAGAAAATGCATGTCCCACATGACATGAATGGCAGTGTATCCTGTGGCAGGGGGCACCTGTTGCACAATAAACCTCTCAGCATGCACGTATTGGACAAGAGAGACAAAGGAGGAAGAGAGTTAGAGAAGATGTGTGTCACACCAGGCAGACACAAAGCCTTGTTTGTGTTGAAATATGTAATGCCACTCAGACAAAAGGTTATTTTATTGCTGCGTGGGGAACGCCAAACGTGTGGTAGAAGATCATCTCGGGCACATAACCCACCCATGCTAATAAACCTGCGAAACACAAATGCACCCTGCCTTCTGCACACACACACACACACACGTAAAGACGCACCCTGAGCCCCATAAAGCAGCACACCATATGCACAGACACTGTACACGCACTTTTTCATAGCTCACACACACACCATCAATCCTTCTCCTCTTACACTGTCTCTGCCTCACCGCTGCCACACACAGCAAGCGAATTCAGCGATACCCCGAAGCATCCATACAGATCAGTGGTCTAAACACACATCTACGGCCTGTCACACAACTTTGTGCCCCCTCCACCTCCACTCCACCTCTCCGCCCTTTGCCCCAGCTGTCCCCAGCACTCAGAGCTTACGGGACAGTTGGATATGAACCTCACGATATTCCTGCTCTCTGTGGGCCAGACATGTTGCCCCTGAATGCAGGTTTGCTGATCTGCATGTTGCTGCAGAGCTGCAGATGAGAGAGGAAGAACATCTGCCAAAATGTATGGGTCCACACATATTTCAGAGGGAGGTACAGACACTCCTATTATTTTGTTACCACTGCAGAGAAATTTGAGAATTAATTCAAAATATATGTACCTAACCTTTTCACAGCACGGAATTATTACCACCATTAACAGCTTCAGATATAATTATGATCGGCAAATCCATAATCAATTCCACAATACATTCTGATGGTCACTCATAATTAGATGTAATGAATACTCACCTACCATGTACAGAGATGAATTAAGGTATTGTGAGCTCCTCCCCCTTGCAGGCTGTGGTTCTGGGGAACAGGCCCCTCTCTTTGTGTCTCTTTGTGTCATCTTTCCCCATTAACCTGGTAGAAACATCTAGACCGCTGTTGTTACACTTCACAGATATGTCACATGTGCGAATGTCATTCTATCTGTGGGAATTAAATTGAAAAGATCAGTCCTGATATAACTGTAATAACACATAATATATAATTACGCTTCTTTAAAACTATAAGTTGTGAATTCATACGGTACTTGGAGAACCCAAATGCATATGTGATGTACAGCACAAACAAGCACTGGTTTCTTGTGGGTGGTTTTATAACCAACAGGCAGCTCAAAGTGAGATTCAGACCTCATTTGACACTTTTAGAGGTAATGAGTTTGCCTCATCCAAACACACCGTATATAACCCAGACACAGACATGACGAACACACAAAAATATGGAGAAGGCTTCTGCACACTCAGCTCATATTTGTGCCAGAAACAGTCTGCTTAGTGGCAGATCATTAAATATGCATCATGAGTGCATATTTAGTCAGCTTCTCATGATGATTTGGTTCAGTTTTTTTCATTTAAAAAAGAAAAAAAGAGAATGATAAGCCAAATGCGATACAGGGCATTATCATAAGAGGGTGACGATATTCACATCTATTTCATTGAGTCTAGCAGAAGAATTTTGAAAATAATGGCACACACTGACAGCATAGCGTTGGACGTCAGGAATATGACGGTACACTTGGACAAACCACAAGCAGAACTAATACATGGTGTTACGATACGTTTCACCAGACTTACTGATTTGGGTCACAGGGTATTTCAGTGTGTACGTACGTACGATCAATGCCACTGGGCCCACCCAGGAAGTACTCCACCCTGTATGATGTGCAGAATTCCCGGTTGCTGAAGAGGAGAGAGAACTCCATTGCCTCGGTCCATAGCCTCCCCATCTGCCCTCTCAAAAGACCCCATTGTTCCCAGCAGGCTGAGGAGAGCGAGTGAGCTAAAGGAAGTTATGAAGCTCGCTGCTTGGGCAGAGGTGGTGGGCGTTGGGCCGCTGCCTAAAACCACACGGAGGAGCGGGAGTTGGACACAGAGCATCTCTGTGCGACTTCCAGCCAACTGGTGGAGCCGAGCCGCAACTTAACAGCAACGTATTAAAACCTGCACAGCACGACATAAAAAACACACCTAACTGTCAGCGGTGGGCTCAACGGACTAAATGGTTCACGACGCCATATATGGGGCTGTTGGTTTCCACCCTGAAAAGCGGTTATTTTTTCTGTTTTTAAATCTGAAACATCATTTGAACGGGCCAATCAGGGTGGAGCGCAGGATGCTGCCCCTGTGGAAGCTGATCATGATG
Organism: Aeoliscus strigatus; assembly: GCA_901007665.1. NCBI lineage: Eukaryota > Metazoa > Chordata > Actinopteri > Syngnathiformes > Centriscidae > Aeoliscus > Aeoliscus strigatus. The sequence continues at coordinate 293,108 of CAAKHB010006989.1, forward strand.
TGTGTGAGCCGTTGGACAGTCTCATGAGATTTGAACCGTCCCAACAATTTTGAACAGACTTAACACAGCGCTACTCAAGAATGTGTGGCGCTGCCACGGTAACCGTGTAATCTAATAGATTGGTAATGCATAGACAATACACCAGGATTTGAAAAGGCCATTCACAGATTTTCATGTACAAAACACAGACTTGAGTTTTCCATTTTTTAATGAAACAGTATGAACAAAAACACTGCAATTAAATAAAAGGGTTCAGACAAATCAGATGGCACAAGTTAAAGACCTGATAATATGCGGCAAAGCAAGAGGGGAGAAAAATGTGTCGTTGCAAACATTTGCAGTGTCTTAAGCCTTTTTCATGAACAATGACACTCATTCACTCATTCAGTGCACATATTAAACAAGTTTTTAAAGCAAGCAAGCTTACGCCTAATTATATGAAACAAACAAACACTTCGGTGTGAACATAGCAGCACTAAAACTGAGTGCAGCTACAGAATGTCCTCCGTGCACACAAGCTGGGGGTTAACTCCATTTAAAGTCTGGACGGCCATTATGGTAATTAAACTGTTAGTTGAGGAATATATTATCCAAACTATGCTTGTCTGTGTGCTGGCTGTGTGGACTCTGGCATGGAAGCACGGGTGGCAATCATCACATCAATAATGCGCTTCAAAACGCTTACAAAACCTCCAAACTACCTCGAGAAGACCAGAGACAGTGGCACAAACCCTACTGCTAAATTTCACAGATATGTATTAGGTTTTTGTATGTCAGTGTTAAATAGGCAGAATGTCACGTTACCATTGCAAACCGGGGCACGTTTTTTTTTTTTTTTTCTTATATGCTACAAGAATGTCAGGACAGTTTGCACACTGTGCTTCATAGAGATGACTGACATTTCATTACATGTCATCTTTTTCTTTTGGATGTTTGGTGCTTTGAAGGGTCTGTTAGCCACGACAAGACCTGAAGGCCGCCTGTCGCGTACGGTGTGTTCCATAATGCTAACCTATGCAAGTGCAACACATGAGAAAGTCATTAGCTGTGTACTATGTCGTCCCCCTGGATCTTATATACATTCTGTGGAATCAGTAACAGTCTCACCTGCTTCCTTTTCTGCTCACACCTTCCGATTTAATTTCCTTGTGTTTTGTTAGTGTTTTCTTTTTTTTTTTCACGTTTCTAACCTCACGAGACAGCTGCTGCCAGATAATCCCTGCTTTCTCTCTTTTTTTCTTTCTTTTTTTTCATTTCAAAAGCCCTGAAATTGTTTGTGACATCTTGCCGTCACTTTTTTGTTGTGTCAGTGGGTTCGTAGTAGGGAGAGACAGAGACGTTACGGTAATGTAGCAGGCTTCAGGGTCGGGGAGGTGACGGGGGAGGTGAGGACGTTCATGTACCCCTCGTGTTTCACATACATTCCGTACACACACGCACACACACAAGCAACCCCGCCCCCCTCCTCATTTTGGCAACAGTCTGGAGTCATGGTTGAATTCATTTAGTTCTGGTGTGCTTCTTTGAATGATCGGAAATGACGTCACAGTTCAGTAGTTCAAAATTTCCAGAACTTTGAGTGCTGATGCTGGTTGGTCGACTTATTCCTCACGGGCTGAAGGAGGAAAGGACGGAGAGAGAGAGAGAAGAGAGAGAGAGAGAGAGAGAGAGAGTCATTCTAAGCAGGAATTTGACAGTCAGGTGTTCTGTAAGCAGGTTGTATGTTTTGTGTTTTTGTTCTTCATGAGATCACATGACAACAGACATGATGAGTGTAAGTTAAGTAAAAGGATTGAACAAGTACAAAGGTGGGAAGTAACATGACTGACTACTACTGTCAGGTAGCTGTATTATGCAATACCTCTGCCTGTCCTCCCTTTTGAAACTGGTTGCAATTGCAGTTTTAAGAATGACTTTTTTTCTGTCTTTGGATTGTTGTCCATTCTGACCTCATATAGACAGGCACTGAGTAACCAAAGCAGATTAATTTAAGGGCATGTGTCATCATCTTGTCATCAAGAATGTCTGTTTGGTCATGGGGCGTCAGTCATAGAAGGCAAGAACCATTATACACCGACAGTAGTTTTGTGGGAATTAGGTGGGTGAAGGGTTCAAATGATTAGATAAAGAAATCAGCAGGTTCATCGTTCCTGACGTTCCTGAGGAATGAATGAATAAATGTTAGTTTTGGTCGTGCTACTCTAAATTGTGTCCAGGTGTGAGTGTGTGAGTGAATGTCTATGTTTCCATGTTGCCCCTGCAGCGAAATGGTGGCTCATCCAGGGTGTACGGTATCCTGCATTCACTCATTTGACAGCTGGGATCGGCTCCACCGTAACTGTGACCGTGACCCGTACGAACAAATGTTTTGGTCGCACAACTGTCTGTCTCCAAGATCCGTGGGCCAGTTGTTCAAAGGTAATCTGATTGGATCAAATTCAGAAAATGGAAGGGAAAGAAGGACTCTGAGCACATCTGGATTTTTTTGGCCCAGTGACATCACAGTGACAAAAAGCTCAGACGTTCTTAGTCCAGACAGAGAGAGGGACCAGTCGTCATGAGTCACTGGACGATTGAAGCTCATGGTGTGTGTTTGTGATTGTCTCTCCACGAAGCAAAACCAAGCACTTACGAGTATTTGCCCATCCTCCGCACAACCGCAATCACCACGGCGATGACGATCGCGACTGCCAATAGGGCACCGATCACGATGCCGATGACCTGGCCAGAACTCAGGCCCTCTGCAGCAGGACGGGAAGAGAGGCTCATGAAAATCGATCCTGAGTCTTATCACGTCATATCAGACAACCACGTCATCACTCACCAGCTACGTCATCTTCAACAACCACACCTCCATCCTTATCTGCTTCTGTGGTTTGTGTCACCTGGGGCTGGACCTCAGTCTCTGCCGGGTCAGTGGGGGCTGCGGTCTCCACGGCAGGAGGATCAGTGATAAGAGGCTGAGGTGCTGCAGTCGCAGCAGCGGGGGCGTCAGTCTCCACGGCGGGCTCCTCGGTGTTCACCGTATAAGACGGAGGTGCGGCCTCAGTGACGGCATCTGTCGTAAGCTGTTCAGGGACCGCCGCGGGATCAGTCGCAGGAGGTCCAGTGATGACATCAGGGTCTGTTGCAGCATCAGGGACCCCCAGAGTGGTGCCTGGTGCGGAGTGTGTGGTCCCAACGTCAAAGTCTGTAGGGACCTCTGTGTAGGCTGAAGAGTCACAAATATATGGGTTCAGACGCAGGTATGAATATACACATAACTACATACACAACTACGGTATTTTTCTGTGCAGCTCCTGTGACAATATTTAAACTGTATAAATATTGTCTATTATTGTTGCAACATCCTCACTTTCTTTTTGTCCACATGTATGAAATAATCATGATCAAATCATCACTTTCTTAAACATTTTCTCTCTTTTATTTTATATATATATTACATTTGTTTTCCTAAGTCAACTCTTCACGATGGTTTGGTTCAGTTTTTTCTTTTCTTTTCTTTATTTTTAAAATAAAATATAACACAAGACTTTATTTTAAGAGGGTGACGAAGTTCTGACTAACAAAGATAATTGATAAAACTATCTTGCTTGCCCCCACTAGCAAGCAGCTTTTACTTCACATCTACAACTACTACTTCTATTTCATGGGGACAAGATGATTTTTATTTTATTTTAACTTTACTATACTGACCTACTGACTTTACTATACTGTCTACTTCAGACTTTACCACATTAACAGTTACAAGTCAAGCACTAAATGTAAATAAAAGTATATATACAAAATGATACAAATGTATTATTTGACCCATTTGACTTTACTATATTTTCTTCCTGAAATCCACCTTAAATCCAACCCCCAGTTGAGATCAGGATAATAGTGTTTTTTTGGATTAAAGTTATCCAAATCCCCCTGAAAAGGTTTGAACAACACAAACTGAAGGTTTGATTAAAACTAGGATTGGATTATATGATCTCATCTGATTTCAGATTCCTTCTTTCCTTTTTTTTCCCACAACCCATTTTCAAAATTTGGTCCAATCTGATAACCAACATCCGATCCGACTACCTTTGAACAACTGGCTCGTGGTGGTGTGTCACTTTTGGACTGAGACTTGAAACACCTCCATCAGTGCTCATGCTGTTGATGTTAGATGGTTACAGTGATATCTAAAAACTCCAAATCCTAAAGTCTGTCAAAGGTTTGCAGTTTCATTATCACATCTAAGCTGTGATTTCTATGAACAAGACAAAGATACTGCTGAAACCGCTTTGAATGAATTTAATGAATATTCAAGGGTCCTTCCTGACTTGATGATGTCATCATGACAAGGCTTTTCTCCTTTCTCACAAATCCTAACATGGTGAATTCCATCACCAGCACATGGCCACTGTGAAAGCACCCCCTCCACCACCACACCCAGTGACTCCATTAACCGTACGTCCCATTCCTCCACTCCTCCATCCTGTCTTCAGGGTACGGTGCATGCCACATCCTCTGCCTCATTTCCTGTGGAGCCGACCGCCTGCTGCAGCGGTGGATGTGCAAGAGGAGCGCAGGAAGGCTTGTTAACCCTCAGCCTCTCAACAAGGACAGTTATAGAGGGCTGAGGTTTGAAGGGATACTGACTGTTTGTTTGTGTTCACACCTAAATCTCTGGGAGGTTCAATGAGATGCAGATCATGTTTTTTTTCCAGAAGCAAACATAAATATATTTTTAACGAATGAAAGCCAGCTAACATCTAATGTTTGAGATGTCTGCTCGCAGTTCAACGGTATCTCCCGTTATGTTTTCCACATCTGTGTGAAGTATTTACCCTTGTGTCTTTCACCAAGTCCTGGATTTCAAGGCGGACTGGGTTCAACCTGATCCTTTCCCAACAATAACCCCAGCTCCATCTCTGCAACATCCTCCCAGCCACAACTGAAAGCGAAGCCTGGACAGCACCGTTTCAAAACGAAGAAGGCAGATTTCAGCGGTGACCAAATTACGGTCTACAGTAGAATTTCCACTGACAAGCTGTTGGCCTGAAACGGCCTCTTCTCCTCCTCCCTTGAATATCCTCCTGTAGAAACACTTTCTGAGCGAGCAGCCGAGGCGTCTCAGCTCGGCATCTCCCATCATGCTCTCTCCCGTTTTCTCCAATTGTTCTGAATACCTGACATAATAGAGAATGCTTTACAAGGGTAAAAATAACTACATAAACGGCTGGACGAGCGGTGCGGTTATTCCTGTGCTGGGTGCTGTGTTCATTAGCAACAGGCGGGGGTAAATATAACAAAACATTTGTTCCCAGACAGATGAAGTGGCTTTTCAAAAGGAGACTGTGTTTGTTTGGATACGTCTGTAAGTGATGATAAAATGGGCTGCGCTTCACAGAGAGTGGCCTTACGCTATGTGTAATCACCCCTCTGCCTCCATTAGCAATTGTTTCATTATGTGCACAGTTCCCACAATTAGCTCTGCGTCGTATTTCCTCTCAGCGGCGGTGACTCAGTCGGATTAATGGAGCTGTCGGTGGCTGTCTGCATCCCCTCTCCTCCTTTTTTCTCCCCTCTCCAGGACCCGCCACTCCCTGAATATACTGTAGCTTTGAGAAGGCTGAGAGTTAGGGACAGAAACAACAGGAGGGCAGAAGTGGAGGAAAGCGATGAAGGAGCAGCGTGTCTCTGCTCGGAGATAACAAGCCTCCATCGCTTCTACGGCAGCATTTCTTTATGGTCACTGCGAGGTCTGAGCCTGCATGTGGACGCACAGCATGTATGTAAGTGACGCTCCTTTCATTCTCAACGGGGCATGGAACAGATCCAGAACAGGGAGTTTGGTGGCAGACAGACCAATTGCAGCAGCACAGACTTGGAAGCGGCCGCAGTCTCCTTTTCATTCTCCTCCATTCTAGACTGAAAAATGTTTACGTAACTGCGGCGCTGCTTTTCTTGTTCCAATTTTTCCAGCGGTGCACCGAGGTCATCTTACCCACTGTGACATCATTTTGACCACACACACTCGCTGGTATCCATTTTCCATGTGAAGCATCAAGCAGGCTGAAATCATCACGCCACTCAACAAGACCACTGACGACATGTGTTTCTGGTCCTGCTGTGAGGCTGTGGCTTCCTCAGCCACTGACGGGGCATCAAAGGGTTCATTCACCCAAATTACAAGACACCGATGTTCTCATACTGGCAGTAAAATGCCCTCTAGTGAACTTTAGTGATACACAGGCACGGGTGAGGAAGTAGAAGGCAGGTAGGAGAGAGAGAGAGAGAGAGAGAGAGAGAGAGAGAGAGAAAGAGAGAGAGAGGGAGGAAAAGGCAGAAAAAGACATAAATAAAAGTAACTATGGGACACAATAGAGAACAGAATGTGAGACGGGAACTATATGGGAGTGACTGCCTCCATCCATTACGATCATAATCAGCTGTCACTGAGCATACAACACCCCCCTCCCAACCCTGCCGTTCTTCGTTTGTGTGCATGAATATGTGACAGCTAATACAACTCCAGAATGGCAGCACTTTAACAATGGTGCCACTACCGGTGGCGGTAGTGACTGTAAGTGCCCAGCCACAAACACATTCACGCACGGATGACACAGCATTACGAGCAATTGGCGGTTCTGTGTCTCGCTCAAAGACACTTTAGGACTCTGGAGGATCCAGAACCAGGAAATGTCCGATTGCAGGACGACCTGCTAACCGACCGACGTACCTCCTGAGCCACAGCCGTCCTTAATAACTCACAGCGTAGGAGGCACGGGGCTCTACGCGGAAGGCACGAGGGAGTGTGCGGCTACCTTTGGAGCCCAGGAATGTTTTTGTAGTGTCGGAGGAGGGAAATGTCAGAGATAGGCGCCCTGTCCATCTCCCAGCAGCGGCACACACTCAGCTGTGATACTGAAACGTGCCATGTGCTGCCCACGGGGGATTTGAAGAAGACGGGCCTCTCAGAGAGTCTTATCATGGACGTGAAACAATGAGCTTCCGCAGGAACAGATTTCCCCCTTCTGGTCCGACTGAGATATGAGAGCCCGCCGCAGGTCCCATCTGGACACTGTTGCCAGGGGCAACAAACTGGTACCAGGCAGAGTCAGCCTTTAATCTCAAGGTCTATGTTTCTTCGTTGCAGAACTGCGATTGTAGACGTGAGAAAATGTATGTTGTTGTAATGATTGTATGTCACAGGTGGAATGGAGAAACTAAATTGGCCTTTGGGGGATAAATAAAGTTATCGATTCTTTTCTTCTAATCAGTTGGAAATTTAGCAAAACAAACTGATGCAAACTGCTGCATCATTTATTATTCTTTCTTTTTTTTTCTGCAACCACAGAAACTACTGATAAAAGCCTCCCTTGACCTTTAGTAGTTGATCAAAAAGGCCTCTTGTGACATTCTCATCTAGCTCCCCTCCCACATCATAAAACACACTCTCCACTCTCTCAATAAATCTGTTTTCGTTAATCTTGAAAACTGCCCAATTTCCTTCATGACTTTTGGACCATGCAACATTGCAAAAATTGACCAATTCCTCTCGACTGACTCAGAACAAAAACGATGAGTATCTACCACTGACAACAGCCCTTCTGAGCTCTGGTTCCACCTCATTGGCTACAAGAGCTTGGGACGATGAATTGGGGGTGGACATATCTGACAGCCTGAGTCTGAGAGACTTTCTGAAACAAGTCCATTCTTCTTTGACCTGGACCAGGCTTGGTTTGATGAGTGGAAGGCACTACTCACTACTTTCTCAACCTATTAGAAATCCGTCCTAACTACAGTGTTGTGATTGCTGTCTCCTGCTACATATGTTCTGGAAGTGCTCAAACATTTTTCAAACCCTAAAACCAGCTCTTATTGTGAAATCACAACCAAACCCCATGTCCTCTACTGCACAGAGCGTCATTGGAATCACCACGCTGCTAAATGGAACAGCCCCCCCACACACCCCACAAACATAACAACTGGGTACGGGGCACATCTTGATATGTACGACTTGAGAAACCGAGGTTCTCACAGAGGGGATCTCTGGCACTGTTTCACCAAACTTGGGGCCCTACTGTTCTACCTGAGGGTGTTGCCGACATTGATTGAGAATGGACAACTGTTGCTTCTGGGAAGTAAGAGAGAGACAGAGAGAGACAGAGAGAGAGAGCCCCCCTTTGTGTCGTCCTCTTTTAGTTTAGTCTTGGTGGTACTGTAAATTCACCAGGCAAAGAGCTGGTCGATGTGGCCACAGCTGACACAGGATTGTGGGGTTGTTTTTTTTCCTAGAAATGCAGGAATGTGATTGGACGATCAACTGTTCATTTGATCATTGTACTATGTCGATGAAGGATTGAATGAATGATGAATGATACTATCTTGAGATGAATAAAGACATTGGGAAAATAAAAATAAACACACGATCGGTTGAGTTGGTAGAGTCACTTTTTTCCAGTGCACCATGTACCGGTATAAGATAGTTGCTACAGATATGACACATTTGTACTTAAAGAGGACGCAGAAGGAAAAAAAAGAATTGCAGCACCCAAAAACTGCTGCTGCTGCTTCAGGTTGTCAAGGCTAAAGCATAAACAGACGTCTCTTTCTTCTCAAGGAAAGGTTTTGGGAGCATGACTGAGCATTAAAAAAAAAAAAAGTCGAGAAATGTGCTTGTTCGTCATCGTCCCTCTTGCGCCTCATATTTAGAGTATGAGCGCCACATTTGAGTCACTTCCAGCAGTGGGCATGGCTAAAGGGCATTGACCTCTCCCCTTCAGCGGCCAGATGTTACAAGGATGTTATTGGCTCCGAGAGACAGACAAAACTCATTAAGAAGGCGACTGGAGGGAGGGCTGGGTGGGGTGGGGTGGTGGGTTTTTACAGGATACACGAGGTTCGCTTGTTAACTGAGAAAACACAGGGTCAAAAAACACCCCAGCTGTGAAACACTGGTGGTTCTGCTCTTCTGAAAAACAGGTGGCAGAATCATCGTGAGCGTTAAAAGACGTATTTACCACAGACATGTCGCCTCCAAAGGTTGTTGTTCAAAAATAAACTCCTCACAGGACCTGTCACCCTGGGGCCTGGACTCATCAAGCTTGGGGGAAAATAGGGGGGCAGAGGGGTAAAGAGATAAGACGGTGGGGATTTTTGAGTGGTAATAACTGATGATGTTAATTCGACGAGTGGCGGGGTGCCGCGCGGTCTGACAACACAGGATTTAAGGAGGGTGGGGCACCCCTTAAAGCTTATCGTGTCCCAAGTGTTCTCCCTCTTTCCATCACTTGCTCCTCACTCATCCATTTGACCCCCTTAAATATAGTGTCTCCCTCTATTAATACACACATGCAGACCAGCCCTGCCCTGTGGTTCCCTCAGGGAGCCGCCAACCCCCTCCCCTCCCCAAAGCCTGCTGCTTCCCCTTTACCAGCCAACACTGCTGGTCAAGACAAAGAAAGGAAACACGGACAGAAAGAAAGAAAGAATGACAGAAAGAAAAAAAAGAAAAGAAAACCGGGAACAACATCATGTAGAGACCACGAGAAGCAGGAGGGAAAAAGATGAGAGAAAGAGGTTCAGCTGAACAGAAACGTCAGGAGTAAAGTGAGACGGCAGCGCGGATTAGTTTTCAGATATATGTGTGCGTGGGGTGTAGGTTACATTTTACAGCCTTGTACATGTGCGCCGTTTTGGGAGCCGTCCAGAGGATTTTCCTTTCTTTCTCTCTGCCAGTGCCAAGAAATTACAGACACGAGGCAGCAGCGCTCCGTCTATTACATCACTTTTCTCCTGTACTGTGTGTGTGTGTGTGTGTGTGTGTCATCATTTTGCTATTTAGTGTGGCAAAGATGGGAGTCTGTTCAAACGCACACACACCCTCCCAAATTTGAATTAAGGTTTTCTGTCGCTGTCTGGTTGTAAAACATGAACAAAGTGTAAAAACGATGGCGACCATAAATGGATGAGTATCTCCCCGTCTGAAACCAGCCTCCAGAGGGTTAATGCACGAAAACCACAGGGATTAAAGTGCACAAAGAATGGCGTGGCGTGGGCACATGGAGCCAGAGGCAGCGAGGGGACACCGTGTGCTAACAGCAGGACTGCACAGACTTTACTTACTTGCTAGTGTGAAGGCACAGGCAGGGCCGGCCAGGGCCAGCAGGAGCAGCAGCTGGAAGTTCATCGTGGTGAAATCTGGTCACAACCTTTAGAGACTCCTCGGGGCAAAGAGCACGACACCAGAGCCCTCGCACACGCCTGGCACACACCGATCAGCCTCTCCAGAGGGGAAGGGTGAAGGAAAGGACAAAAAAAGGTCAAGAAAAAAAAAAAGGCGTCAGGGGAAAGTTTGTCAAAGTAACTCTATGAGATCCTTTTTATCGCAGATGTACGGGGCAGAGAGAAAGAGTGGTGGCAGGATGCAGACTGGACAGCAGATAAGAGAGGTGCTCGGGCCACTGCGAGGGAGTGAAGGGAGAGAGAGAGACTGATGTGGGCTGGAGAGGAAAGCGAAAGTTTGTGAGTGACTGGGCTGAACGCGGAGGAGGGGAGCTGGTACCGGTGGGTGTCTGGGGTGGGTGGAGAAGTAAGGGAGGAGGGTGACTGGATAGGGGCGGTAAGGTGGTTTCAGCCCTCATGTAAGATGTGTTGACCACTTGCTGCAAAGCTAGCGCTCCAGCTCCAACAGCCCGTACTATCAGTGGGCAAACACTCCTGTGGAAGTTACATCTTTAATCTATTTATCGCAACCTGACAGCCACTTCAAACTGTCACTGTCAGTTTACGCTAGACAGATGAAAGCAGCCAACATTTCAAAGCTTCTCTGAACGAACGAATGCAGATATAGTACCACCACATCTCAAATAATCCTCACCCACAAAATTCACAGAAGGTCGGAAAGGCCAGAAAGAGAAGGGCAAAAAACTGTTAGTGTTAGTGTTGACAAGTGTATTATCTGTCTAGATTATACATCATCTATTCATATAATGTTGTGTATACTAACTATTGAATGCTGGAAATAACGGGTTAACTTCTCAAAAATAATCTTGAAATAATGCAAAATGTCAAAATGAGGTAGTATAATTTCAATTTCACTTTACAATTTCAAAACTTCCATGTTGAAATAATACATTTAGAGTTTAAAAACCTTATCAAAGTAATGAGTGGCTGTAACACCATCCGTCTGGAAGTGTAAAATGAAAAACTACTCAAAATTAAAAAGAGTTCATATTTCAAAATCTGAGCTTAATATACAGTTACCTGAAAAAATTGTAAAACTTAGAAACTAAAGAATAAATAAAGTGACGAGTTAATATTTTAGATTCTAAGCTTAATATACAGATACATCAATAAAAGTATATTATAAAACTCGAAAGGTAAAAAACAATACGTTAATAGTTCAAAAAAGCTTAATATAAACCAGAATAAAAAAAATATTGCTCCCTTTCTGAGATTATCAATGTTTTATTTTGAAAACGATTCTGGTTATAATGACTTTCATAGTTGGACCTGTGAGCTTCCACACTAATGTTTCTGCATCGATCCCTTGTAGCATCAGTCTGGCTGCGTACAGGTAGAATTCCTCTGCGGCTGACAGACAGAAGCAGGAGGAGAGCTGCGTTTTAAACACGTTTTTCCAAATGAAAAGGCGTTAGAAGCCGTTAGAACATCGTGTGACTTTCACACAGGCAAACATGGGTGGTCTACGTTTATGTGGCCGCAGAGCAAACAAGCGGTCGCTTGGCACGAGGCTGACACCTGTTGGACAACAAGAGGTTTCCTTTCACCTGGAAACTGGGAGAAACTTTTAGATTTTGTTGTAGAAAGAACACCCAGAAACCTGCATATTAAATCTTCCTTATGTTAAATAACAACAGCAGATGTGAGGGAGTGCAGTAAAAATGACATTTTTAATAAACACTTAAACAGATTTCTCACTGTTGAACTGCCATACACAGATTATTTAAGACACACAAAACGGCATTTCTGAGCACATATTTACAATATAATGAAGGTATTTACATACAATGTCACCTGAATGACAAATAACAAAATACTTTCCCTCCATTTGCTGCTTTTTTCCCACCAGTCTGTGTTTTTCAAAGGCAAACAGAGAAATACATACTGTTATTTACAAGGACAACAACACACAGACATACAAGATATATAATGCTGGTCAGTGTAATACAGCATTTCATGGCAATAATAAAGATTTGTCTTCTTTTTTTTCTCCCCACTCGGACTGTTTTCGAGCATCCTCAATCACTGAGAGCCTCCAAACCAAAGGGCACTTGAAGGTCCCATACTTCACCGTGCACCCACGTAATACATGAAAAGTATTTGTTCCTTATGAGTCTCTTTTGAGCTATGCGGAGCTGTATACCAAAGGAAATCAGAGAGGTCTTATATACACACTTGCACACAGACAAATTAAAACATCACAGTAAAGTAAAGAGCCTTTCGCTTCACCTCTGCTGCCGCTCCTCCGCTCCATCGCTGTTCCCATTTGTCAACAATGAAATCCCAAATATATTTTTCTCATTCACAAGGTTTTTTTTTTTCTAGATTGTTTTGTTTCTTTGTGCAAAAAGATGCTTCTCTTCTCCTAAATGAGGCGCTTTCAAATCCAAACTTCCCTGTCTGCTCATGACTGATGAAAGGCGAAACGCTCCAAAGAAATATTGGAATAATTCAAATTTAAAGAATTGTTTATGACATCAGGGCGCAGCCAGTGTATCTTTGTCACTTCACACGGCGGCGGCATGAGCTACCTCCATGACAACCTCCATGTTGTTATATTAGTTAGCCGAAACATGAACGGAGCGTGACCGTGATGTGAACGCCATAACCATGAGGTAACCACATACACCGTCCACGGCTTGGACTGAAATGGAACATGTGAAACACCCTGAGGACACGACAACGACGACAATAAAACTGTTAATGTGTTTAAAAAGATGAGAATGTTTATGATCGGTGAAACTTTTTTTTTTTTTTAAGAAAGGACGGAGGTGCATAGAATTCTTTTTGGCGGAGGAAGTATTGCGGTGCTTGTTTCAACCAGCAGGTGGCGCTCTGCTCACACTTCTCAGAGTCAAGTGTCCCAAGTCTTGACACTTTGTTGACATATCTTCTGACCTCTGGAAACGGCTCAAACGTGTGAGTGAAAGGTGAAAGAAGTTTTCTGCATTCTGGTTAATCCAGTGAATCAGTGCTGAGATGCTACAGACACAAGCTGAAGCTGGAAAGATTTAAAGAATAAAACACAGAACAATTCACAGATGATGAACCCTGTTGGCTCTGTGGTTGGGGAGGGGGGCACATGTACGAAGGACAGTTCAGAGCGCTGCAGACATCTTCTCTGTTTTGTTTACATCATGGCTCAGTCCAATCTGGACCGAGTCTCATTTTTTTCTTGATTGTCTTTAGATAGTCACTTGTCTCTTCCTGTTTTAGATTGTCTTCTATGTTCTCTCTCTGGTGAACGGAGCAGACGGGTCAGTCTCATACCTCTTCATCTCCTTCCTTCTGTCACTCTTACTTCCAGTCCCAGCTGACAGCCCCGTTTAGACTATAGAGTCCCAGTCAAAATCGTCCTGGATGTCGTCAGCAGCGAGCATTCGTCTCACCTGGAAGTGTCCTGGAGGCAGCATGTGCTGCTGCTGCTGCTGCTGCTGCTGTTGGTTCAACTGGTTGTGATGTCCTGGACAGGACGAGACAGGCAGACTTAATACTGATAAATACCATGGTTGTCAGGGCAACGTTTCAGCACTTGTGTCACATTCCTTAGTCAGTAAAAAAGAAGCTATAAATATATATACGTGTGTGTGTGTGTATAAAAATGAGTGGTGGATCCCAGTGCAGCAGGTTTACTCTGGTGATGATTTAACAAACTCCATGGAAACTGTAGCTCTGCCAAACTCCTCTGTGCCGTTATATCCAACCTGAAGACTTTTCATCTGTTTCATCTGTTTCTAATTTCCATTCTCTGATTTTCAAAGACGTATTTGTTTATCTTTAAAGATTTTATTTCATTTATTTATTTTTCTTTAATAATTGTCTTCCAAGCTGTGTGTTTTAATGTCCTTTCCTTTTCTTCTTCCTCGTACACTTTCCGTTGCTCCTTCTTTCCTTGAATGCAAATCCACATTGGAAACTGTCATGTGAACATTTACAAAAGAACTTCCTAGTTTTTATTTCATGCAGGTCCCTGTGATGTTTCCTCAGGAAAAAAAAGAAGAAAATGTCAAAAAAAATGCCCTCTGCTGCACCGGTGGTTTTATACGTAAGCCAGCTGACAGATGAACAGACAGATGCAGGCCCACATGTGACCTCCTGGGCAGAGGTACAGTAAATAAAGGAGACGACCACGCTGCATCCTGTTTCTAAAACTACATTTTTGAGCCTGTCTGAGAGGCGTTTACTCCAATTGACAATATCGAACATTTCAATTAGTCTGCACTAATTCCATCATGTGTACTCTGAGTTGTAAGTGTGTTTCGATCTCACCATTTCAAAGGAAGAACGCGGTGGAGAAACACATTCAGACAACTACTTTTTAAAGCGTTAAACATACGGTGCACACCTGCGTACAGACATAAAACCTGATTCTGTACCTGCACTGCGCCTTCTGACCTGCCAAGAGTGAGACAGACGAGTCACCTGTCATGTTGGGAGCTGTGCTGCTGATGGGAGACATGTGGGGGTATCCAGGTGGACCCATCAGAGACGAAATGTACATGTTCCCTGTGAGACAGCAGGAAAAAAAGCCAACGGCTGTCAGATTAGTATCCAACTTTTCATATGCAGAACACAAGCGCTTATAATGCGCACATAGTTTTCCTGCCGACTTATTCTGAAATCCTGTAAGACGCTCTGTCGCTTCCCGCTGGTGAATTAACACGACCACTTGACTGTCACTCGGCTTCTCCTTTTGATTAGTTTTCATTTTACACATTTTCTGGTCATCATCCAGCTGTTTCTGCCCACTTACCTGTGCTGATGTGTTGGCTGTGCTGATTGTGTTGGCTGGCCTTCGGGTGCATGGCCCCGTGCGGGTGTGCTGGGTGCTGCGGCGCGCCTGGTGGCGATGGGTGTTGGACCTGAGGTTGTGAGTGGGCGGCACCCTGAGGGGGGATAACCCCTGTGGCTGTGAAGAACTGGTTAATGGACGAGCACAGGTCGGCCATCTGGGCGGCGTCGAGGGACCAGTTGTTGAGCTCAGCCTGCCGCATGCTCTCCTTCAGGCCTGAGCCAGACACACAGCACACGGTCAGAGGTTGTAGGTTACCTGACGTTTTTTTTTGTCTGTCATGTCTGCGTCTCTATCCATTTACTCCTTCGATGCTTTGTCTTACATGTGTCACCAATGCTGCACCTCACTCACTGAATGTGAAATGCATCGCCATGGCAATGCATTCAGGATGTTAGACAATACTGTTTGTAGGATTGATGACGTGCATGAATAAAAAGGATCCAACATGACGACAGCTGTGAGAAACCGTTTTTTATTCGACAGCATCTCTTCAGGGCTCAGTGCGCCTCCATCATCACTGATGGAATGCATCCGCCGGCTGACGGCACATTGGTTTACTGTAATGACTTCTGAACCTCTTACATTCAGAACTCACTAAATCTTGATTCCAATCACAGTCCTGCATTGTATCTCGGGGTGGGCTCAAGCCCCGGACCTTTGGGGATGCTGAAAATGTCCCTATCTGACAATGAGGACGAATCCTTCAACGGATTCCTGGATCCAGATGGTTCCAGAACACTACCAACATTTAACCGTCTGGTCCTGGTCCATTAGCAGCATTTCCTGAACATTTCATTAAAATCCATTCCTAACTTTTTGAGTTATTTTTGCAAACAGAACGATAAACGCTGGCAAAAACAGAACCTCCTTGGCAGGCATAGAAAAAGAACCCTGTAGCCTCCATTACCCATGATGCAACACAACTCATCAAGCATCTTGCAGCTGTGTTTTATGCTGCAAGGGACCACAGCTGGACTGATGACTCCACGTATTTCACTATAGATGTTTTTAAAGACATTTACTAGGATTCATCATTGATTCTACTCTGCCCTTTCCTCTCTTCCATGCTAAACTGGTCTGTATCACACCAATTTGTATGAGATTTGACTTTGGCCATAGTGTCAGGCACAGGACGAAAGGTCACTGTTGTTTGAATGCTATCCAGAGATGGTGGAGGATGGCAGAGGGAGAGAGAGAGGGAGACAGCAGCGGGCCTGTGTGTGCTGTAAGACCAGCTGTCATCATCCATCGTGCGTGGATGTTGCCGGCTTTGTGCACTGACCGGGATAAGAGGCTGTTACTGAGCCGGGACATAATTGGATTATTCACATCGTACAATTGGGAGCGAGGGAAAATGTGTGTGTGTGACAAGAAGAGAGAGAGAGAGAGAGAGAGAGAGAGAGAACCTCACAGATGCAATATAATGACGTTTATTAGGCCAGTGCCATTACAACACTGGATATTATGATATTGTGCCTTTAGGGTGAGAGTGTGAATATGAAAGTATGTGACAACATGATGTGGAATTATGAGAATTAAATCAGAGAAACGAATCCGCCTCATAAGGATCTGATCAATTCTTAATGTGAATGTTGCAGTGGATTTAGTAGTTTTAATCAATATTCATATTAGATGCTGTTCACATGAGTACTCGCTTTGTGTGTGTGTGCGTGTGTGTGTGTGTGTGTGTGTGTGTGTGTGTGTGTGTGTGTGTGTGTGTGTGTGTGTGTGTGTCTGTGTGTGTGTGTCTGTGTGTGTTTGTGTGTGTCTGTGTGTTTGTGTGTGTCTGTGTGTGTCTGTGTGT
>CAAKHB010006990.1:22646-88329 GCA_901007665.1 Aeoliscus strigatus
GGAGGGGGGAGAAAGGAGATGCAGTGAATGGAACAGAAAAGTTTTGCTGGAATACGTCCTGTGAATAAAACACCCATACAGTACACACGGTGCAGTGTGTCAGAGGCAGTAGGTCACAACACAAAAAGGTGTTTTTTCATTTACTATCTGTCTAATGTCACAGCCAAGGAGAGCGTCTCATCCTTGGGGTATAAAACAGCGTTGGTCCTTCCCTCTCTTCCTTCCTCTCCGTCGTCTCCGTCTTGGCTCCTCTTCACCTTCCTCTCCTAAAAACAGCCCTCCATTGTTCAGCACGGCAGAGCAAACCTGAATCCTGTTCATCATGGACGAAACAAAGGAGGAACACAATGAGCAGCCACTGGAACACCTCTTTGTGTGCTCTGGCTGCAGATGGGTGTTTTTCGTCGTCAGCGGTGAGCAGACAGAGGTTCTCAGATCGGAGTGGTTTGTCTGAACACCTCGAGTTGTTTCAAAACAAGAGTGAAACACACGGACGGACGAACGACAGTTAGTTACTGAATATCCATGTTTCAATGGGTCAGTCAGGGTCTAATCTACAGTGGATGGAGGAGAGGTCCACGTTTTCTGCTCCAGCTTGTCAGATGTGAACATTCTTTGTGTTTTGTTTATCTGGTGGAGGGTGTATGTGTGTGCGTATACACACACACACACACACACACACACACACACACACACACACACACACACCATATATTTAATTTTTATTTTGGGTTTGTACAGAAATTACAGATGAACAATTGAATAATAATGAATAATTTTCTCCTTCTTACATATATATTTTTAAATTGTGTGCGTATATAACGTTTTTTTACTTACCCTTATTCAGTTTTGTCTATTCTATCTTTGTTTGATTATTGCTGTTCACGCTGGAAATACAGATCTCTCACTCACCACTACCTTCTTTGATTATTTGCATCAATTTGTTCCTAAAATCTATGAATAATTCACATTAACATTCCTCCCTTTGATCACAATTCATTTCTCAGCGAGGTCACGGCTCGCCCTCTTTGGGTTACGTAATTGAATTTTGTGTCATTCATCGGCATTGATTTTATTACTTCAAACGGGATCAACTTCTCTGGAGGGGTGACAGCGAGCTGGCTGTGTGCCCCAGAGTCTGGCAGCCTCGCTGAAGCCAATCCATCAGATTTTTCATCTTTTCCAGAATCCTGGGTCATTCATCGGAGTAAAGGATTGCCGGAGAAATGCTGAGGAGCACGAAAGTGAGACAGTCTTGTCAGTAATTCATGGCTCATGTCGTATAACTTCCCATGTTCTGTGTTCACTTGACAGCGACTCGTAGCTGTGACATCACGCAGCATCCCAGGATCAATTAGTCAGCTACCGTGTGACTTTTAAACATTTTCTCTCTCTCTCTCTATTGTCTGACTCTTGCTTGGAGAATGGATGAAACTGGTCATGTGACCAGTAAACATTTAAACAAACCTGTGTAAGGTCTATGTCAGTGTGCGGAGGATTCGTTTGTCTTCCTTACACACCTCTATGGATTCCAGTACTCGTGACAGACATCGTCGTTTCTATCAAACATCTAAAAAAACGCCACGCAGCAGCTAAAAATAATGTGTGTGGAAGTGGAAAACACTTTTGGGGATCCCAAAAGTCACAGCTGGCCGGAGAGACGGTCGTCCCGCTAATCGAGCTAAGTGCCCAGTAAAGACGAGAGCGGACCGCTTAGGACAGATGATACGGGGACACAGCTTGGTGAGCAGCCGCAGGGTCTGGAGACAGCGTCGGAATTCAAACGTTACCGCAGAGGAGCTGAAGCAGCTTCAGAAAACAAGCTGAGGCCTCAAGTCGCTCGCGTTCGCAGCCCTCTGGGGATGGAAACGAGGTCCCGTTCCTGCCACCTGGCCCCATGGAAACTCACCAAGACACCAAATCGGTCGAACTGAAGGAGCAAACTCATCAAACTCTTTCACTCCATTAGCTGTTTTCCAGGGCCGCGGGAGCCCCAGCTTCAGCCTGGTCGCCAGTCCATCAGCAGAGCTGACACGCAGACAATCGTTCACACTGACACACGCTTCAGGTGCTCAGACTCAGGTGGTTCGCGAGAGGAATCACCAGCGAGTGACTCGTGACGTTCACCAGAAAATAAAACAAAGAGAAGAGCTGCGACAACAGGAGTGCTGTTTTAAATGCTGCTCAGTGTTTTAAGAACAGACTTCTTACCTCTGTCACGGCAAAGCTGCGCTTCCCGCAGGGCACAACCTTGTACCATTTGTCATGCAGCATGTCCATGAAGCCGTCCGACTTGTACTGACTAACAAGCTCTGAGATGTTGGAGGTGAGAGGAGAGTTCTGAGGGAGTCCGATCCCGTAGCCTGCCGGTGGACATGCAAATACACAGCACGCGTGCTCGTCAGGGAGTACTCCTCTGTCACGATGTTTTCACATCAGCCTCAGCCACTTTTTACAAATTCATGCACAAGGTTCGACACAGAGGACGGCACGGCAACTGTGACATCCACAACAACGAAAGAGGTTACACAATAATTTACACTGAGAGCAGGGCAGAAACTGTATATAAGACACGGAAACACACCAGCCTCAGCTTTGGTGATTTGGCTGATAACAGCTCAGGGTCTTTGCAATTTAGACCAAATGGTGGTTTTAATTGACAACCCCCCCAAAAAACATATTTACAGTTTATCTAATTTAACAAAAACAACAAGTAAGTTAATTGATATTTACAATGCACCGAGTTACATTTAATTCATAATATGAATACTATTTAATGTTAAAGATGATTTGAAAAACAGATTAAGTAAGAAGTCCTCTCTCTCCAGACTTTCATAGCACGCCCTGCTGGCTGGGGAAGGAAATGCAGGTTTGCTGTGTGGTTGTTCAGCACTCTGCCGGTGATTGTGTCAACTTCTCAATGTGCCATGTCAGCATTAGAAATTCAGGATGGACCTGGCCTCGCTGGCGGAGCACTGACTGATTTGTATTGTGTCGTGACGGCTTACGGGTGCATTAAGTAATTAACTACATCGGAATGTCGTCGTGTATCCTGTAATGGAAGCGAACGTCATGGGAACGGTGCGTGAAAGACGCCGGCTAAATGGACTGGAGATTAACACCAGACGGTGGAGATGGAAAGCGTCTGAAAGCCAGATTAACGGTTAAAAGTGATTGATATTGTTCTATTTAGAGCAGTGAAGAAGGATCACGGACTGTCAGACTGCGGACAGAGATACCTGACAGTCAAATAACATAAAAAACAGGACGGATGTTTGTAGTACTGACTAAGACCAAAAAACATTCCACAAAAAAACCCTAATGACAATAATAACGTAATTAGGTGAACATTTCCTCACATAATAAACATGGATGTGTTACCTTCTATAGCAAATGGTTTCCCCACGGTTAGTGTTTTGCAGTCTGCGTCTATGGAGACCTCATAGTCCAGCAGAGCTTTGTCCATGATGAACGCATCCAGTTTCTGGGGATCCGCCCTTTAAACACACAAGACAATAGAGCGTGAGTGCAGATGATCTAAACTGATCTGCACCAGGACAAACCAGTGGAAACGCACACAGCAGCCGACCCTATCAAAGAAGCGTCAAAGAACCGACAACATATCCAGCTAATAGTGAGAGTAATGTCTTACAGCTTTTTATGTCAGATGTTGCCTCATGTTGCTATTCTGAAATAAGTGCCTTTAGCAAGATGGCTGCCGGGGGTGAGTAACTATTCATTAGACTGAATTTAAACACTGTCTATAAGTGCACGTTGACACCAATAATTTTCTGCTGATTGTGTTTTTAACCAAACACTGATCATAGACATGTCCCACATTGGGATAAGACTGAGTGTGTTAACAGCAGTGTCCACGTGTGAAGTTACAAATGTTCATGTTCTTTTTCCAGACTTTTTTTTTTGGAGGAGGAGGTGATTGTCTGCTGTAGTCAGGCGGTTAAACAACCTTCAAACTCAGTGAAATGTTTGTGCCACCGGAGCTGAGATGTTGAGTCACAATATTTCAAGTCGAAACTGTCAGCAGCGTAACCTCCTGGGATTACAACCGAGACTTTTAGAAAAAAGCACAATGAGGGGTTTTGTTGTTACCAGGGAACATTTACAAAAAAAACAAAAACAACCATTAAATACTGATAAGGGTTAGATAACTGTGAAAGCACCTTACTAACGAGAGCGTTATGAAATGTTCAATCTTTGATGAGAAAACCAGCTGCACACTTCGACGTATGGGCTAAAAATGATTGGTTTATATTCAGCAGCTGTGTTTGGTGGTAATTCCGTCATAATTGTACCATAAACACACGGTTCCAGTAGCGTCCATGTTGTCTGAGGGCAGATGAAGCTGCAGTCGAGGCAGACGACCGTGATTACACAGCAGACGAGCTGCAGTTAGAACGCTGAGAAGCTGCGGTGAAACATGTTCATGAAGCTGCAACATGGGGGCTCCTGTCAGCATCGATGAATTCCACTCTGACGGGAGGCAGGCGACAGAGGCTGGATGATGATGGTGTGACTAGAGGTGCACAGCAGCACCTGGTCTGAGCTGTCGTTTTCTAACGGCCCAATCAGCATTTTACAAGCTTAAAAAAGAAAAATCTGGATTCATCCGTTTGAAATCGTGTCCTTCCCAGCTCCCGCCTGCCTCCCCGCTGCCTTTTCTCATGTCTTCTTCTCTGCTGTGCTCCGTCAGGATGCCAGGTGAATGCAGAAGCAGCTTAGGATGACAAGGCGAATCTGAATGGGAACACACAGTCGGGAACGACAGCGTTTCCACGGACACGTGACTGTTTGTTTCTGTTTGTGCGATGTGAGAGTGAAAGAGAACTCCAGTTTCCCTGAATGTCTGTGGACAGGCTGAATTACTTGAGGTTGTGGATCCCGTCTGGTGTCGCCGGGACGTTGTATCTCCTCATGTACTCGTGCATCTCAGGGAAGCTCTTCTTGACGTAGTCCTCGGCGCTACTTTCTCTCACTGTAGCAAATCGGAATCCCTGAGAGGGATGGTGCAACTGCAGGAAAGAAGAATTCAATCCAGACGTTAAACGTTTGAAACCGGATAATGCTGCGTTTTGAGGGCATTTCACAGCCCGTTATCCATCATCTACTTCCAGTTCTGTAATTGGATGACACTTCAAGCTTCCAGACATTCTGCAACAAGTGACCACATGGCTTCAGAGCGGATAATGGAAATACAGGATTTGTATTAATTCAACTATAACACTCTAATACGTTCTTGGATTGCTGAGAAACCCCACAATGACCTGACTTATTCTATCATTAGTATGTTTTAATAATGATTCAGGATGTTTACTTCTAGTAAACTTTGGACTTTCCTTGTCTCTAACCTTCCTAGTCTGTCACATTTGTGAGACAATAACTTATAAAGCACCTTTCATACACACATGCAGCTCAAAGTGCTTTACAAGAAAAGGATAAACATACTTTAAAACAAGATACTCAAGCAAAATTTTGAATGAATATCTTCTGCTGTGATGATTATCAAACACGCATGTACATGACTATGAAGCATTCAAACTTTAAAAACTACAGAGAGAAAGTTGAAACAATTTAAATCCAAGATTTGTTTTTATTCCAATCTCAGTGTCAAAGTCAACTTTATTGTCAAACATACTGAATATGTGTGATATACAGCACAGATGAAATGACAGACCTCTCAACACACGGTGCAAACGGTAAAAAAGTACAAATAGTGCATAAATTAAACTAGTACTGACTAGATAGAATAGAAATGAGTGCAATAAATTAAGAACTAACTGGATAAATATACTAAGTAAATTAAGTAAATTTAACCGTACCATTAAGTGGGAAAGAACAAATTCAATTCGGCAAAGAAACTAATTCAATGAAATAACTGGATAAAATGTGTACTTGTACCTTTGGGTCATGAATCCCTGACAGTTGCTCGTAGGTCTTCTCTCCGACCATAACAGCGGCCAGGTTCGCCGTGTATGTGGACAAGCAGAAGAGGCAGAAGATCGCCCACAGGTTCATCAGCAGACGGCCGGTCCAGCACTTCGGGGGTTTGATGGCGACCGTTCTCCCGAAGAGGATGGCGTAGCACACGGTGAGGGCTGAGGAGAAGGAGAAGACCCGGTCGCGGTTGCGTCCGCGAGGCGTCATCCCGAACGGGCTGTGCCACTCGTACAGGGTGAGAAAGATGGCGGTGACGTGAAGCGACACGAAGATGCCGAGCCACATGGACCAGTGGAGAGGCCACATGAAGGCGCCGATGGGTGCGGCCGTGTCCCGGGTGCGCACCTGCAGGAGTCACAGGATCAGAAAAGATCAGTTGGATGTTATTCTGAAATTCATTCATTCATCTTCTCCCGTTGCTCCGGTTGCGGGTTTAGTTGTGCTGGAGCTGATCCCAGCTGTCAACGGGGGAACGTCAGGGTACAAGGACTGACAACCATTCACACTCACATTCACACCTACGGGTGATTTACAGTGACCCACTGACACTCAGCAGGATTTCAGAGGTGGGAGCTGGGAACATGGAGTACCTGGAGAGAACCCACAGAGACACAGGGAGAGAATGAAAACTCCACATCTTAAGAAGGACAGGGAGCTCTCTCTATGAGGCGACAGAGCTAACCACTGTCCCACCGTGTCGCCCTCATTCTGAAATAATTCTTTCAAATCAGAATCCGTCCCGAGTAAAAGTGTGGGTTCGAATCCCACAAAACGAGCAGTGAAAGCCGGGTGAGGTCTGTGAGCGTGTGCGATCTACACAGACTCACTGAACAACAAACACAATCTACTATGAAGGAAATCAGCTCACACAGGAAACGTACAAGTGAATGATCTCAGTCGTCAGTCAATAAATCCCTCTCTTGTGTTGCTGCTGCAGTCGGTTTGAGACACAGCGGAAGAACCACACTGTCTAATGTACAGAGTGTATGTGAGTGTGTCCTTCGTGGAGGGGCAGGGGACGGGGGATTATCACCAGCAGCACAATGACCGTCACACACACACACACACACACACACACACATCTTAATGGCAGTAACGGAGGCACCCACAAAGCCGCGCATCGACCGGTCTCACCCGGAATGACGGCGCCGTGTCGATACGGAGTGGCAGCATTGGACGTTCAGACCACGTAGAAAAGAGGAAAACAGTCTGAGCATTTACAAGTGTCGGGACAAGAAGACAAGGAGAAGAGCAGCACCCACCAGAATCCCCAGGCTGGTGGAGAAGAAGGGGGAGGTGAAGTCGATGACTTGGCTTCTGGCTGAGTTGATGCTGAAAGATGTGACGGCCAGGTGGGCGGCGCCGCTGAGCAGGTCGCCCACCAGCCCCGTCCACCGGCCGTTTTTTAACCCGCCGTACTTCCCGTCGCCGACAATGTAAAGGTCAAAGGTGAATCCCATGTCCTCAGCCAGCTTCTCCAGCAGGTCAATGCAGTAACCATAGCAGCACTTCTTCAGATCTGTGGGCACGGATCCGTTGGGTCCTTCCGAGTTCTGGAAAAGCCCTCGCAAAACCGACGACTCATTGGTGAGAGGGTCCAGGCAGAGCTGTCCCGCGGGACACTGTCCGTCCCCGTCCACCTCGCGGGTGAAGACAAACGGATGCTCCACCAGCGTCACCACACGCAAGTGCAGCCTCGTGGACCTGCGCCAGTCTC
This sequence comes from Aeoliscus strigatus, assembly GCA_901007665.1. Taxonomy (NCBI): domain Eukaryota; kingdom Metazoa; phylum Chordata; class Actinopteri; order Syngnathiformes; family Centriscidae; genus Aeoliscus; species Aeoliscus strigatus. The sequence goes on from CAAKHB010006990.1 coordinate 30,319, forward strand.
CTCCCCCTCCCGAGCCCTGGTGGCTGGGCCAGGCGCTCTGGTCCATCAGAACCTTCCCTCGCCGCCAGCGCCCCAGCCGGGTCCACGTCGGCTGGCCCAGAGGGTCCAGCTGGAGGGACCAGATGTAGTGATGAGCCTCGGAGATGACGTTCTGGCTCTGGCTCTCTCTGGATATGTCGCCGCTCTGGCCCTCAAACGAGGTGTTGGACAGAAATCTGAAGGAAGTGAAGACATGTTTTATTAGTTCAACCACTGAAGTCGATTTTATCTTTCCAAGTTGGACATTAGAATAGAACAGAGGTCCTCCATTGAACCTGGGAGGGAAATTCACATGTTACAGCAGCTAAAAGTTGAGGTAAAAGATGGTACACACAAATTACTGGCAAATCTAAAAGACACTAAACATATTTACAAAGGGTAAATATACAGATGTGCTGTTGAGCGAACATACAGGTGTGTTTGTCGGGTGTCTCACAACACGGCCAAGATGTTTCAAACCTGATGAAACTTTTATCTCCTGTCCACTGAGATGATTTCAAACTCCTCCAGAGCAGCTGGTTTTCAGGGCTGCGTCAATTATGTATTCTTGATGTTTCACATCATCAGAGTCTGTGTGAAGCTCCCAAACATTATCCAAAGGATGGGTTGGATGGACAGTGACCAGAAACACGCTTATTCTGAACTTATTCATTGCTGACTGTGTCACCTAAAGATCCTCTCCGCTTCCGACTGTGGTATTTGCCATTCCTGTGTCCACACACACACACACACACACACACACACTTCCTGACAATCAGTATTAGTAGTTTCTGCCTCAAGCCAAATAAAAACACAATGTAAAACTTAAAAACAGAGTTCCAGAGTCACAGACGAACAGAAGGTTCTGTTCATTGGCTCCTTCCGCTGTAAACAAGCTGGAAAAGAACACGTCTACTCAGCATTATTTTGTCCCTGAAACCAAAACGCCACGAGCTGAAATGTGCGATTATATTTCACTGGTGTTAGTTTATACAAGGATCCTGATTTAATGGTGTAGACGCAGCGCTGGAGTGGTGTTATTATCTCTGTGTCAGCAGCTGCTCTTTTGTGTGTGTGTGTGTGTGTGTGAGAGGGAGTTTTAAGTGCACTGATTTAAACACTCTGAGTCCTTTGGTTGTCTGTATATCTACAGTATATCTATATAAATATAAATCTCTCTGTCTATCTGTAGTACTGTGTGTGTATATATATATATATATATATATATATATATATATATATATATATATATGGAGGATTTTAACATTTCTTTCAACTATTTTGGACACGACAAGAATTTTGACGAATGGGATGCTGCAGAAGAAAAAGAAATGGTGAAGAAAAGACAAAAATGAAGTGATAAACGTCACAGGGACGTGACATGAGTGAGTGCTGGATACCACATGAAAACAGATATGACTGATCCTGTTTGTGTGACCAGGGGATGAGGGGTTCGTCAACACGTATTGTAGGTGTGCGTTAAACAAATTTTCAGGAGCTTTGTTTCGGGTGGTTCTTCGCCCCTGCACCGTGCCTTAAAACTGTTTTACACCCACCCACGTGACGATGAACCCTTACTTGAGGTACAAATGCAAGAAATGACACAGTGTTGTATATATTTCCCCTCCCAGCACCTTGTCTGCTCCGCTGCATCGCTGAGCGGCGTTAAGTCAACGTGACAGTCGGACTGGTCTGTTTACAGACCTCCTGTTCACGCAGAGGAAGTCACATTCCCTCTGAAGATCCTGACACCGCAAAATGCGTGTGGGAAAAGTAGCCATGTCACATCTTGGTAAGAGGTCACAAATTAGACAGTTGTGGTTCATATTGTCTAGTGTTTAGTCACGACTCGGTAGCGTTTGTTTTGTGAGTCGTTTCGTGAGGACCTTCTCTCCCCCTCCAGTGTCTGCCTGATATTTCTCTCACACAACTAGAACATGACGTGCAGCAACAAACGTGGGGACACGTTGCCCATCTCAGTGACATGTTTCCACGGGACTTTGAGCAAACTTTTCCTGTGGAGTTGATGGAGCAGTTGGTGTCATGCAAACAACAACAACAAAAAGACTTCTCTCCTCATTAAACCTGAGGTCCGACAACTCAGCTGGGTTTGATCTTGATTGGCTCATTTTATTACTGACTCTTTCCACTTTGATTTTGTGTCTTCTAGTGGACATTGCCTTTGTAAACTTATAATCATTCTAATAAAATAAATATTTTTTAATGAATTTATTGAATGTATTCAATTCATGACATAAATACATTAAATTACAATAAATATTTTTTTCCCAAATCCATAACAACAGTCAAATCCAACCATTTCAGTTTTTTTAATAATTTTTTTTTTTTTTTAACTTTTTTTCAGTGTTCTGGTCACAAATAAGAAACTTTTTGTGAACCTGCTTCTTGCTGCAAAGTCCCTGTTTGCCCATTGAGAATCCCAAGCTCGCCGTTTGCAGTTTGTTGTTATTAGAAACTAAGACTGACGGCACTTACCAAGAAACACAGACTTCCTTTTGTCTATACAGTAATTATCATTATTATTATATACGTAAACTGACAACAGGTGGCCGTGATTATTTGAATAGGTTCAAGTTTTTAGTGTTGATTAGGGTGTAAAAAAAGCTGAAAAAAATATGTACATATATATCATTTAAATTGTGGTATAGAGATGCTTCCTGGCATTCTAGGATCCTGAGATCCTGAGTAATGTGGGGTGAGTTATAAATAAAACATATAATTATGATAAGGTTCTCTTGTAAACACAACTCAACAGGGAAAACATTCAGAACTTCATTTCTGTGTCTCTGAGTGTCCAATTAGACATAAAACTCCCTGTAAAAACAGCAAAGGGCCGTCAGACACATCAGAACTATTTTTTAGACATCTGACTCATCAAATGGGGAGTTCTGAATTTGTGAAAAGCATGTGTTGAAACACTGGGTGAATCAAATCTATTTCATGCAAACATAGGAGTCATAAAATGTCATGTTTGCTTTGTGCCTGATGAATCATCACGAGATCTGAAGAGCAACAGAGGCTCCGATGTGTCGCTGTTCATAAAACCGACACGAGCAGAAATCAGAGTGAGCAGAGAATCCAATCTGGATTAAACAAAATGGGGAAAAGTACCTCCATCTTCACATCCTACTCATACGCAGTGTGGTTTTTTTATGCTTGTAAAAGAACAGGTTGTTGTCAAAGAGAGAGAAAGAGGAACAAACTGCAGTGGAACCAATCTGTCCCCGAAGCAAACGGGAACGTGTTTTATATGTTCGCTTGTTGAGGGAAGTAAAACCCTCAGAGGGGCCACGGATTAGAAAGTACTTCTATCTTCATAACGTAGCTGGCTGGCTTATACAAGGAGCAGAGCGATAACCATCAAACCGGTGGCGTCTCCGGTTGGAGTGGGTGGGGGGCGGTGAACACGGCAGCCTGCTGGAATTTATCTCTGCCATGTTTCTGTTAATCCTCACTTTTGTCCTCCGTTAGTTTATCTTGGCATCTTCAGGGGTGAAACACAAGCTGTGGAGCCAAATCTATGTGACGATCTGTGTGAGATGTTGGCTTCTGCAGTATGTTTGTCAGAATTCCTTCCCTGCAGACTAGTAAGTCAAACCGGGGGAGAGGACACTGAAATGTGCAGCGGGTGACTGAAGATGAAACCTTCATGGAGCCATGACTTGTGTTCGCAGACACATGGGGTGAAAACGTCCCTCCGGCTGAAGGACAGAGGGACCTGACAGGTCGGTGTGGGTGTCATCCCACAGATGACGGATGAACGGTGAACATGGACCAACACGGACAGAAAGGAGGAACACGGACAGAAACGCAGACCGGTCGACGAGAGGGGAATGAAACAGACGGATAATGTTGCCTTCACGTGATAATGTAATTATGGTAAACCAACATGTATAATACCCATTTAACGCAAAAACAAACATGAGACATAAGAGAAACTAAAAGGGCCAAATGAACAGAATGAAACCAGAAAACAATAACGTGGGCGGAGCGTTGAAGGAAGCACAGAGGACGTTAAAGTAACAATCAGAGTTTGGGTTAAAACACTGTGATGGATTTTCGTTAGAATACTTCAAAATACTGAAAACTCTGGGAAAGTAAATTCCAATTTTAAAGTCTTCCTGTTGAAAGGGTCTGTGAAGACTGAAGCTGGTTGTTTGTTGGCAGCGGTGGGGTTCATGTACCGTCATCACTCACCACTGTTCTACATTTTGTCTCGTTCTGTATTTATCACCTACAAGTGGAAAAAAAAACTCCCTTTGTCATCCATCTTGGATCGAAGCCTGTGAGAAAAAGGACTGACGAATAAATCAAGTGTAGCACCAGCAAGCAAACAACATCATAACGCAACAACAGTGAATGAATGAATGAATGAATGCAATGTACTTTTGTTGCATATAATTCGTAAGAAGCTCTCACTCCGTTCTCATCATGGACAGTGTGAAATAACGTCTTATATTTGACATTTGATTCTACTTCTGTGGCCTCAACACTCCATTCAGCAGCTGCTGACACATCTGAAACGGACTCATGTTGAATCTAAAACCTGAGACTAGTTCAAGAGAAAACAGGATTCTTCATGGACTTCAAAGGTGGATGGAGACTTTACCAGCTAATTCTGCTTCAGTGGGGTCAGAACGTTGTAGAACGTGTACCGACAGGAACTAAAAAAGACATTTTATTTGTCCTGTTTGTCTCATTACAAATTTTAAATTCTCACTGAATGTTCCGGCTCCTTCGTACCTCGAACGCCTCATAGAACCCGACAAAAGCGCCACCTGCTGGTGGTTCCTAGAACTAGGACAGCAGCAGGCTCCTCTCCTGTGGAACAACCTTCACACACCGTCTTTGTATTTCAACATTCCAATTTGACAAAGCTTGCAGCGGGTTCGTTCTGGGCTCAGGGTGCCTTGAACCAGCCGCTAGCTCTGCTGCTCCTCTGCCGGGGGAACTCCCACACGGCAGCAGCCGCTGTCTGACCTCTGCCTCTGTCTGAACGCCTTCACATCCCATTGGTTCAAGTTATTTATGGTCTGAACCTCTGCGTCTCTTCCTGACCATTTCCCATCCTCTGATCAAGGGTCATTTGGGGCAACAAACATCTGAGTGTCAGTGTCCACCTTCTGGACGTCTCCTCAGACGTCGTTGAAGTTGTCAGACACGAGTGCTTGTTGGCTCATCTGTCCCAGCTCTCATCTCTTTACATGTTTTTGCACTGAATATAATCATGTTAAATATTATTTCGACCTCCAAGTAGATTCAAGTAGCAGTGAAACAGAAGTGGCTTGTTTTCCGTCTGGAGGTGAAACTATTCACATTCTGCACATTTTGAATAAATCACACATCATATATCGATCAATACAACTGATTGGATTCAGCCCTACCTCCATAATACGTTTTTTTTTTTTACAAAGGAACCGTTGGCAGAACTCATTGTATATGGAGTGACGGTTCATGTCCAAACCTGATTCACTTTGCTGCATAATCTGGACAGATCATGGAAATTGGAAAAAGAATGAGTCGACATCGATTCATCCCTGTCGCATGAATGCAATCAGGCTCTTGACAAAATGGAATTATGCAAATGGAAATATAATTTCTGAGAAAACAAAACAGCCGCTCTTTATCTTTACACATCACACACACACACACTCTCTTCTGCCAAAGTGTCCTGACAATATAAAACACACAAGTTCCTGTGAGCCACATACACGACGGATTATCTCCAAACGTGAGCTTAGGTTCTGTGTGTGTGTAACACACAACACTCACAGAACAACAATTAATCATAATCTGCTTCACATGAAGCAATGGAATGTAAACACGATGACCGACCACCAGCCCCCATTCACACACACACACACAAACACACACACACACACACACACTCCCCGTCCAGTTTCCCAGTCCAAATAACTCTCTTCCTGGGATGCTCGCTCTGCTGACTCAGGTGTTTTAAGGAGGATCTGGGTAGGAAAGGTCAGGCTCTAATTGTAATGCAGTGGTGTGCGATAACACACTCTTCATCCTTCATATCACAGCAATATAAAGTCAAATGGTCCATTTGCAGATTACAGTGCTGCTTTAACCACATTTCTGCAGTTCCTCCTCCACTGTTTGTACGTCTTGAACCAATGAGCCCGAACCGCACGAATGAAGGTGTGTTACGAGTCTCACAGAACTCTTTGTATTAAAACACAACATTTAAAATGCATCGGCCCAAAGTGTGATCGTTCCTCCTTCCAACAAAGACACCAGAGCAGCTTCTCTCCACCGCTGGAGGAGCCGCAGACACACACCTGATACCTTCTTCTCTCCTCTGAACACACACACCAACCCACTCCTCTCTCCACATGTTAAACACACTTCTGGCATCGAAGGATCACCTCAGGGGAGGGTGAACACCTCGCTTGTGTAGAAAAATCTGCATAAATCTGACACACACACAAACAGAAAACACAAATGGAGCCTTGAACCTGTTGACTGTGTCTAACATGTTTGGCTCAATGTACCGACACACCGTGGGTGTAAAAAACGATTTACTACCTTGACAAAAATTGCGCTGAGCTGCCGTTGCTCTGCTGTACATCCAAACAGTTGGTAGTTCCAGGAATGAGAGCCCGAGCCGGATTCTGGTGGGCTGCGCTGCCCACAGCCCGCGCCACGAACTCCAGCGAGTCGTGGACGTAGTGATCCAGGGAAGGAGACCCCATGACGCCGTGGGCCAGCAGGCCCAGGGGTAAGCCCTCTGTTCTCAGCTCAGCCACGTTCTGGCTGTCCCCCAGGATCCAGTGATACTCTGGCAGCATCATTCGAGTGACCAGCGTCCACAGACGGCGCACCTCACGTATATCACACCCGAACGTCACCACTCCCCTAGTGGATGAGGACTCCCTCAGGGCCTCCAGCTGCTGGATGAGAGCCTGCTGCTGGTCTGTCTTGGAGGAGGAGGAGGAGGAGGCCTCTGCTCCTAACGTCACTCCTGATGATGAAGTCGAAGACAGAGGAAAGGTTGAAGTGTTAGCCGTCAGATTGACAAGAGTGCCCAGGTGGAAGCGGGTGTTGTTCTTGATGAGGAAAAGAAAGTCAGTAATGTCCCATTCCTGGCAGAGCACAACGCTGATGTCCCACCAGCCATTCATCATTAGCAGGGAGGTGAGGAGACGCGATGGCGGAGCCTCCACGGTGCGCATCGCCATTTGGAAATGGAGTGGATTCTGTGGAGAGATTGAAATGTGGAGATGAGTGAAACGGGACGTGAGCGGGCAGGTGGGTGTGAGGGCATTACACGGAGGAAAAGTTCGAATAATGAAAGAGCACAAGGGGCGGAGGAGGAGAATATGGAGGATGGAGGAAGGAGCCCAGGGACCGTCACGGAAACATGACGGTGATAAACAAGAAGTGAAAGACAAGAGAGATCACGGGGGTCATTAGGAATGACGGGGGGATGGAAGGAAAAGGGGAGGTTTGAAAGGCAAAATAAGGATGTGGGGGAGAACGTTACGGAAGAAGAGCGATAAGATGAAGAAGATGAGGCATTAGGAAGGTGGAATAGATGTAGTAGAGCGGAAGATGAAAGAAGGTAAGAGAGAGGAGGAGAACAGGTTATAAATCTGACAGTAAAAAAGGACTCCTCTTGGAATTCAATCGGTTCCTGGAGAACAAACACTGTGCTGGATAAAAGTGGATTCCAGCCTCCACTTACCTGCTCCCATGAATATCATTATTCACACTACATCTATTCTCATCTATTAAAGCAAAGAAAGAAGAACGAAGCACGAGCGAAGCCTGTTCTGGATGGTTTTCCCTACTTTATCCACCTCACGTGACATAATAATTACAACAATAACAAATACAATACGATCACCTGCAGCGAAATGTACATGTCCTGTTTTATTTACTATATGTAGTAGATATCTTGTTTTGTACAGTACTTTTCTTTAAATGTTTAGAAATATCCCGATTACCTTTCATCAAATGCGTCAACAATGACACGTGGGCCAGACATTGCTCTTGCAAATGATCCTTAGCTTTGGAAATGGACTGTCTCAGGGTATTTCTATCCATCTATTTATTGATTTGCACCTTCAGAAGGGCACAACGATGAATTCTGTTCTGAAAAGCAGTCACTCCTCAATTCAAAATCTTTGAAGAATCATTTCGACATATTAGAGCTGACGTCAATAGCGGGTTTATCGGTTTGATTGATGACCGGTTAGATTCATGACTTGTCCATTGGGAGGTGAGAAACTAAGTTTCAGGGTAAAATGAGGCATGAAATGAGATTAGAAGGAATCATATACACACATTGTCACACTCCAGGTCCACACGGAAATAGAACCTGATCCGTTTCAAAAAAGGTTTCTGTACACACGAAATCGTCTCCAAAAATGTGCATCCACACAAAAACACTGTAGTATGTCTGACAGGCCTGTGAGTGATGCTGTAACGCTGCCACAGAAGATGATCGAGGAGGATATGAACCGAGCTAGAACGGAGACGGACGAAAAGACACATCACAGCAGCTTCTGCAGCACCAACGCAGTCAGTGATCATCTATTTTTTCATCCGTCTTCCTCAACATTGGATTAAGAATATTTCCAGCCAAATGAATTCATTGGAAAAGACTGGACAGGCTGTAGTTCGTACTCCTGACCTGTAGGTGGAGCTGAAATTCACCAAAACAGAGGAGATGGAGAAGGAAAGAAGATGGAGCAGAACTTCCTGTCTGGCGAAAAAAAAGGGAGCAGAAAATGATTCTGACCTTGTTGTAGTTGCTACGGTAACAAGATAAGCTATCTTTGAGTACTACGAGACAGACACTCAGTAGAAACACTCACAACTTGCTGTCGTTATGAGATGTTGGGGTAAGAGGTCAAAGGTCAAAGGTTAGAGGTTGAGGGGGGCGAGGCGATGATTTACAGCCTCTGATTTTACAGGTTTAGTGCATGAGGGTTCAGGGCAGGAGAGGACTGTGATGTCATCGGTTCAGGAAAGATCCGTAACGGTTGTAAACCGGAAAATGTAGCGCTGGCGTCTGATTGGTTCCCTCTGGGACCCCGTTTCTACAATGATTGTTTGTACGTTGTTGATGTGTTTCATTTGATCCACTCATCCGACTTTCATGCACTTGTTGAATTCACTCACAGGAGTTGGTTACAATGAACTGCACGTGAAGCTCAGTAAGACCCGTCTGTGACGCCTTTTATGCCGATCAGCTGTTTACACATCTACAGACGGATTGTCGCGCCCTCAAAAGTCGAAACACATTGCAACTGTTGTTCTTATTTAGGTTTTTCGGGAATGAAATGTTAATGCAGTCCACCGGGCATCAGACTCTGCTCCTCACTTTTCTCCAGAGCCAAAAAGAACGCGTCAGTTCAGCCGTTTGTGTCGTTAAATCTGTAAATGTCATGCAAATGAACATGAGAAATATGCCTGCAAGTGTCACCTTGGTATCTTCCAGGAATACAGACGTCACCTCGTGCAGCTGTCGTGGGAAAACCCAGCTTTCTCTTTCATTAATTCACTGACAAAATTCATTTGCTCTGACTTTTTTCAGCCAAAATAAAACGGAAACTTTCTCTGTGTGCTGAGAGGACGCCGGAGACGCCCGTCGACAACTCAAGTTAACGAGAGAAGACTTGGCGAATGGTATTTTTTTTTCCTTGATTAGATTTGTTTTGGAAAATGAGGAAACAAATTAAAATGGCTTTGTGTTCATTCTTATTCCAAGTTACAGTTTATGTGATCATTTATAATCTCCTCACGTAAGTGCCAATGTTAATGAACGAACACACACACACACACACTCTATTAGTCAGCACATTGTACAAATGGACTCGTACAAATGTAAAACTGGTTTGTTGAATGCCAGACTGTGTTTGCAGGTAACAAACTTTTTTTTGTAAGAGTCATGAAACAAAAATGTCACAGAAAACAAAACAAGAAGGAGACTGGAGGTTTCTCAGCGTGAGCCAAAGGTGACGTTGGGCTGAGCTGACAGACTTAAATCACTCGGGGACACTGGTCTTTCCTAGTCAGTTCCCATTTCCTGCTTCTTTCTCCAAACTGCGGTTTCAGAAACTCATTCCACTGACTCCCGAACCACTCAGATGACAGATTCTGTGTGTAACTTTATCTCTGGCGCCGATTCTCTGTGCAAACTCATCCGCTGCATAAGCAAATATATTATCGATTCATTATATGTAAATTTTGACTTTACTGGAGCCGCTGTATAAGGTTTGGGAGGTCTGACTCAGGCAAAGTTGATCACACTGGTGGGATTCCCCCTTCAGACATCCAACTTCCAAGTCGACTGCAGACATAGTTTCACAACCCAGCGAGGTCAACAGGTCACGACAGTCATCAGTTTCATTCTAAAGATGAATTTGTCAAATGGAGGGAACTCACACTTTTCTAAACTTTCACTTTCAGGTGTGTGACTGTTCTCCGGCAGGTTCTCCTATGAGCGTTCATTTATGAAACGGGCCAAACACTCAACTAAGTGTTTTCCAGCGCGTTCTTTCTAACGAGGGGCTGCATTAATGGGTTTTTCTTGTAGAGGCAAAGTTGTAGGTCAAGATCAAGTGAGAGATTTTATTATAGATTGATGTCGCAATCACTTTCAAAGCAGGTAAAACTTCAGCAAAAAATGTACAGGATTAAATCAGGTTAATGTGATTCCCATCTGCTTGAAAACAGCTATAACTTTAACTGTACATTTTGATCGTTATTGGGTAATTTTAGTGAAATACTGTTTGATTAGCCTGATTCATCTGTTTTACTTAAGAAAAAAATAAGAAAACTGGAGTAGTAGGAGGAGTTTGCAAATTTCGGTGTGAGAATAATAGCGAGAAAAATAAAATAATTTACAACTACGTCAAGATATTAAGTGAAATCCAGGGGTGAGACTCCTTCAAAATGACTGGGACAGCGACAACTTGAAACCCCGAAATTGTAGCTAATCAGTGTTTCTGCCTTAAAGCAAATTATCATGCTGCATTTAGCAGATAGGAAGAAAAACGGTGGTTTGCATGATTCATCTGAGGACTGATCACTGGATGAAGACCTGACAAAAACGATGTGGTATCTCTCATTAGCAGCGGCTGTGATGTGTTTTGTGCTCACATTTCACCTGGTGTCTCCCCGCGGTGCAGAACTGATGGCTGATACATTGGTGGGCGGTGAATGCACATACAGTGTTAATTTGTCACATTTCCAGGGGCGTGTGCTGCTGGGTGCTTGTTGTCTGCAGGTGAACACGGAACTAAACCTGGTCTGTGAAACGAAAGAGGCTGCAGGTTTCACTGAGACACCCCAGGTCTCAGCTCCATGATCTTCTCTACATTGAAACCACTAATCCACTTTGACTTAGATTTTATTGAATCAGCTGGAAAAAAGATGAATTTTGTGCCTTGAGATTTTGAAATATTGCAAATCAGGACACATCAGGGCTGTGTAGTTAAAGGATAGAGATGTGTAAATGTAGAATAGGGGCACATCTGCAGGCACACGGTCAGAAACCAGATCCACAAAGCAGGTTTAGTGAAAATTCGGATCAAAAATCAAACCATCATGAAGCAGTGACTTTGGAATTAGGAACGTTCTAGGTCTTCCTCATTTCAGATTGAACAAACTCAGGCTTTTCACTGAACCAGGGCCCGTTTGACAAAGCAGGTTCGGTGAAAGGAGGAACCCTAATCCCTGAGTTTGTTCATCCTGACGTGAGAAAAGCGGCAGAATGTTCCTTATATCAGAGTAACTGATGAACTGAATTCCAACATATGAAACTTCAAAGACATTTCGTTTGATTTCTGTCGGTTTGCATGAAAAAAGATTTGAAACATCAGCACTTTCCCTTCATTTCAGGATGAACAAACCCAGGATTTTCACCGGGGCGGGCTGTTTGTTTGTACCTGGCTGTGTCTCCTGAAGAGCCGGGGGACCACGCTGACAACCGGCAGCTGAAGCGCCACAGACAGGAACTCCAACTTGACAAACTCGTCCCGGTTCCGGGGGAAGGAGATGACGGCGGAGACCCCCTGGACCACCACCGTGTGACACACGCTCTCCACGAACGACAGCGGGTCCTCGCCGTCCGGGTTCTCCGGGGAGGCGAAGGAGAAGGCGGGCAGCTCCCCGAGCCCGGACCCCACGGCCATGACGAGCTCCAGGGACAGATTAAAGGGCAGCACACCGGCCCGGTTCAGAGCCTCCACCGCCGCCAGGGTCGAGTCCCGGGGCGCGAACACACGGTTCTCCCCGGACAGGTTCTCCTCACGCTGCTTTGCGCTGCTTTTACTCCTGTTTGCGCCGCGCTGGCTGTGCGCTGCGCCCCGGCTCCTCAGGTGTCCGTACTCCGGCGCACCGGCGCTTCTCCTCACCCGGTTCTCCAGCTCCGGCCGACCGGCTCTGCCGTCCAACACCTCGGCACCGAGCAGGCGCGGCTGCACGTGCAGAGCCCCCACCCGAACCGTGTGCCCGATCCGTTTCAGCACCTGGCACGGCTGCGGGTGAGGGTGGGAGCCCGGCGGGAGGACGACCAGCGCGCACATCAGCAGCCGCAGCGGCGGCGACACGGCTGCTCCGTTCCGAACCACCACCACCACCACCATCATCATCACCGCCACCATCATCCTCATCATCTCCGCTCCGACAGCCACAGATCGACCGCGCTCCGCGCCGTGGGCTCCAGGCGGGGGGCTCCGGTGAGCCGCTCGGGCCGGATGCGGCTCCAGTTGTCCGCAAAGTTGTGCGTTTTTCCGTGGACGCAAACAACAGGCGCGCGATTTGGCACGAGTCGCGCACAAGCGAGAGCAGTATCCCCCAAAGTGTTTTTCATCTCAGATGCTTTTCATCATTCAAGCCTTCGACCACAGAATCGGACGGAACCGAACAGATCCACAGATCCAGGAGGGACGGAGGACGGCGGCTTCATGCGCAGCGCACATACTCCCAAAGACACATCCACAGCTGGAAGGAAACATCCCAGAATTATCCACAAAAGTAGGATTTCATCCCACTGGAGCAGACGAAGACCTGATTTCCCTCTCGGTGTAAAAAAACACCAAAGTTGCACATTTCCAGACTGAGGCTGAACTGAACCTCTGGACGGACCGAAGTCTGCAGCTCCTCCACCGGTACTCACGTTAACCCTTCAAGCACTGCAGAGAACGACGGCGTGCTTACGTGCGTGCGTGCGTGTGTGTGTTTGTGTCCAATGGTGCAATAATTACTGAGGTACTATACTATACCATACACTGTCATCACTTATTTTGTGGTCATCTGTAGGTTTCCAAACATCTTAAAGCTACATGTTTTGTAGTGTGTGTGTGTGTGTGTTTTAAAACCAATAATGTCCAGTGATGCAATGATTTCTTAACAATGAATTGTGTCCAGTGCATGTCATGGTCATTTTCTGACCTTTGATCTTATTCTGTAGTCCTGCAGAGAGAGAGAGTGTGTGTGTGTGTGTGTGTGTCGCTCTATGTGCACGTATTATTCTAATCCCGTGAAAGGACAACACCCACCTGCTCTTAATATGAACAATCTATTTCATGGTATGTAATTGGATCATTTCCAGCTGCTGATGGATTGTCTGTTGAACTGATGCTCTACATGTTGCTCTGGTAACCCATGAGGCAGACAGAGGTCACCACTGACCCAATCAGCAACCTGTTTAAATAGCATCCCAGATTAATGATTGGCTAATGGTCTGATCTAGATTAATGATTGGCTAATGGTCTGGCTGCAAATGAAAGGCACGTCTACTAAGATATTGGCGGATCAATGAGCCTGGTCGATCTCATACAGCATGACCTCAAAGGACGGGGGGGAGGAAGGGAGAGTGAGACAGAGGAGATAGATTCTGACAGGGGTGTGGAGAGGAAGGAGGAAGGTAAGTAGGAGGTCCAGATGAAAATGGTCATGGCAGGATGGAGATGGAGAGTGGGTCTACAAAGAAAGGTGCAGATGGAAGGGTAGAAGTGAAGAGCAGCGGAGCAGAGACTGTGTCAGTACACCTGCTTCAGCTAAACACTCTCCGAGGAATCATCGCTATTATAAGTTATTTACAGATAAAGGACATTTTGAAGTACAGAAGAGGAATAGAGCCATAGAGCCATGAAAAATAGAGTCCGAAAAATTGATTTTTTTCTTCCTCAGAATTAAGAACTCAAATCTAAATGTGGCCCTAATCTTCTGCTGTAGTTAAAACAATGTCCTTAATCTGCAAATAACCGTTAATACAAGAAAACAATGTGCAATGAATCCAGATTGTTTTGTGACCCACCTCTCTCCTCTATAAATGCTAATGAAAACAGTGTAATCTAACTTTACTCATCAGCACCATCAGATACTGATGCTCGTCAGTGGTGAGATGTCACGTACACTGACGAGAAGCGCCCAGTGTCATGGCAGACGCAAGTGAGAGTGTGTGTAGTAACGTCTGCGTTCAGCAAACCCCCCGCCTCCCCTCACCACCCGTCTTTTCCTACTCACTTCTTCAACTTCCGTTTTCTCTCTGCTCTACGCGCCGCCCTTTTCTGCTGCCAAGCCAGTGCGCCTGTACGTCGTCTCTGTTGTCCTCGTCTGGCCTGACCTTTTCTCTGATTGCGTATTCATCCGTGTCGCCGGGCGGCTGCTTTGCTTGTCTGATATGCTGACCAATTCCTTCACCTGTCTGCTCCCTCCCCCCACCGATCGGACCGCCTGTCTGTCCTCCTCCTCAGCCGGTGTCGCTGCCTTCCCGTCTGCCTGCCCGTCTCTCTGCTGCACAGTGACCCTGCAGACGTTTTTGATCTTTACACCTGCCAACCAGATTTGTCCATGGTTCACTTCCCCCTCCAGTACCAGGGCTCATGAGCAGATGAAACCTGAAGGCACACACAGAAAAACTTCAAGGTCAGAGCAGCTATTAGTTACACACCTGACCACATCATGGGTCCCCAGACATCACACAGGCAGACTCACATCCACCCAGGCATTCAGGTACGTTGATTTACAGACTGCTGCATTCTTCCTTTTGAACAGAGCTGTTTGCCACCTCAATGCAAATGTGTCACGTATCCAATAAGAAATTTGAGCTGGATGCGTCATCAATCTTCAGATGTGCGTTTTAAAGTCGCTGTACATGTTTTTTTTTTTTTTTTTTTACAGCTCAAGCAGTGGTAATGAAGAGACTCCAGTGCAGCTATCAGTCTACAAACCAAACAAGGGATAAACACCCTGATCGAGCTGTTCGCACAATTAAACACACACAAACACACCAATCAGGGTTTCCTTTGTGAGAAATGAAAGGTTCTACTCAAGTGATTTGAACACATTTCTGTTGTGCAGAGAGAGGATCTGTCAATGAGCATAAACAGACTGAAATAAAAAGGTGAAGTATCAAGCGTAAACACACAAATAACACTACATTTGCCTTTCAGCTGAGGAGTGAGCTCAGTCTGCAGCACAGCGACTTTAAAACACACTGGTTCCCAGACACCGTCTGTGTTTTCATTGTCAAATCACTGTGGCAAATTGTCAATGACCCACTTGTTTTTTTTTTCTTTATAATGAGTCGGGCAGAGATGATTTTTTATGCTCGTTATCAGTTTATGCTTTTAATGGAGGGGGATGTGGTTATGGTCGATTATAACTTTCTGGGCTTTGTAAAACTGAGCATAGTATAAACTACTGGAATGAACATACAGTGCTAAATCACGTTTAGAGACTTAAAGAAATCCACCTCATCCACCTCAATCACCTCACATATATGTGTGTGTGTGTGTGTGTGTGTGTGTGTACATGCCTTGGCATAAAACAAATACATGTCATATCTCCACCACAGGTAGGGGGCGCTACATATAGGAAAGGCTCCTCTGGTTCGTATGAGACATGTTGGAATTGATCAGACAATGTACAAGACGAATGTAAAGTTGACATTTCATGAATGTTTCGACATAACCTTGAGATGTGGACGTTCCTCAGCTGTGTCCTGTACGTACGGCCACTCCCTCTCCCCAGAGTGAACGTTTGAGGACACACATACCACAGAGCCTCTTAATGAGCAGACAAATGCTTTCAGTCATAGGACCACAGCGGTCCCTCACTCCACTCATATGTTTTATCTCAGACAGGCAGTCTCTTGTCGGTCCCTGTCTGGACTATCGCCACAGATTACAAAACCCCAGAAACAGCAGAAGGAAACAAAGCTCTTGATTCCAAGCAGCCACCCAAAGGACAGGGGTTGGGGTGCGTTCAGGTTTTTTCCTGTTTGCTGTTTCCTAGACTGTTCCACTCATTCCTTCTTTGTCTGCGGGATTCTGAACAAACATGAATGCTGTCCTGCTGCATCATAGGAGACAAGGATGAGTGATGATGAAAAATGATGATGATGATGTTTCCTTTTCTCAAAGCCACTTCCTGTGCTGAAGATAGCCCAGTCCTGTGACCAATTTCTAGCTCTTGCTTTAGATTCCGTCTCCTCTGAATTTACTTCACCTGAGACTTCGGTCCCTCTGCTGCGCTTCAGAGAATTTCCCCTCTTTGCTTTTTACTTTGTCTCTGAAAGAGGCTGAAATAGATCTGAGACAATCCATTCCCATTAGCTCTTTCCCCACAGTTTACACATGAAGTAAACATCCACCATCTGGGCCTCGTGTCAACATGTAGCCTTTTAGAAGACTCTAAAATGTGCAGTCTCATCTGAAGTACCACTTTGTGAATCATACTGTTCGGGGTGATTGCTTCTCCAAACATCAACAAAGCTTAATCAATACCTCTCACTCATATTAGCAAGATGCTTATTACACCACCTCTTGTGCATTTTAATTTCCTAGTAGATGATACTGGCGGGGATCAGCGAATGCTAATATTGACACAGACCAGAAGCCCTTATCCCTGTGATCCTCTGACGTGCTGACGTTAGCATCATGCTAATCAGAACGATCGCACACTCACAGACTCACAGGAAAATTTGTGAGACATAGAACGCGTATACTTGGTTGGGATAGCGCTATACAAAGCCACAAGTTTAAGGAATTAAATCGTTTCATTTTGAATTGAACTATTAGTTATTTATGAGGCTATTTTCTGCTGTTGTTGTGTAATGTTGTAACACTGCAAACAACTACCTTTTCACTGAATGGAGGTCTGTAGGAACCTAAGGTGACTGGAGGGGAAATGTGTGTGCGTAGAAGAGCTATGACTTCTACTCAAACCAGCAGTACTCTTCGTTTCAGACCGTAACTTTAATCCTAAATCTAATTATCTCCTATATGGAGTTTAAGAAGTTTGAACAAAGATCATTTGGGGATGTGCTAAAAGATTCAGCCCTCATCTGGGGACAGAGGAGCTGGAGAGAGACCCCAGACCAATGGGACCAAAGACCCTCATCATCACCCCCAAAAGTCAAGGTGCAAGGACCCACCGAAGTGAAAGAAACCCATCTTCTAGGAGGTGAATAAGTATTATTAGAGGTTTGGTGCAAAATTGGGGTGGGGGGGGGCTCCCTGTACATTTCCTGCAGCTTGTCCTTCTCTCCATAACTCAGCAAAGGACCTGCCAGAGGATTTCCCTGTGGGCCTCCCATCCCCTGCTCCTCCTCTAATGGAACGTATCACTGAGGACGCTCAAGCTCGACAAGCTACCAAGTGTAAAATAAAATGCAGGTGGTGGGAATAGAAACCCACTGGGGGCCATCGGTCTGCCAGTGACAGGATCATTTAGTTAACAAACCAACATTTCACGTTGTAGCCACTGGAATGGATGTATGGTTGCAAGCAAGCACTGAGGAGACGGGTAAACCATTAATGACCATGACTGACTGCGGATCAGGTCGAATCATTACCGACCATTACTAATTAATACTAGTCATTACTGGGCATTAGATGGCCAACGGCTGCTCTTTTAGCGGTTATCTTGTCTGTCTTACCCTTTCACACATGTGTTCCAACACATTCACACACGTTCATACCCTAATGAAACCCTGACACAGAACTGGGATTTAAACTAGGAACTACAAACCATGTTACGAACCAGTTACTGCTCAGGATGTTTCAAAAAAACTACATTAGAGCTGAGTGCTTCACCACGTCAGTTGACAGCTTCTGTCTTTGTCCAGCAACCACAACTAACAAGAACCTACATTCCAACAACAACACAGCACCTGATTGTTTGTTAAGAAACAAACTTTTCACTCCATGATTAGAACACACGACCTCTCGACAAATGCCAGATGGCTTTTATCATTTCGTTTTGGGCTAATATGAAGATTTCATTCTATGATTTACCAACTAAATAACGAGACAGTTGGATGTAGTTTCTCTGACTGCTCTTCTTCTCTCTTCTGTGTTCTGGTGAGAATGTGGTTGGAACAGATGTTCCACACCATCCACCATCCAAAGCAGTGGTTTCTACTCTTGACAACACCTTGCTGTTTTGCTGTTTTGCTTTGAGATGATGTTTATCCTGACAGACTGTCACTGACAACTATCTCATTAACGAAAGCCAACTCAGTTGCCTGAGATTGTAGACCCACTACCAGAAATATTTAATTGGTGGGCAAACAGAGAAAACCACAACTGTGAGAATCTTGAATGTTCCTGTGCTTTAAAGTCTGGTCAACACTGTCATTTATTTTTTTTATGCATTATTCCACCAGGATAAATTGCCTGTCTGGATTGACAAATCAGAATTTTGACGTTTGTAAGAAGCAGGAGCACATATACACACATACACACATACACACATATACACACCCAGATAGTCACAGGTGAAACTGGAGGAACATTGTAGAAGGACAAATAATAATAATCATAATGATAATAATTATATCATTTTATTTTTTTTAGTGATCTTTTATTTTTTTTTATTTTTTTGAGTGATCTTGGTGCAACCGTGGTGATAGATGGTGTCTGACTGGCTCCTGAGCCATTGCAACCCACCTGCCCAGTGGATTAGTCTGCCATAGCCTCACCTTCACCTAATCCCACTGGAGTTCTCCTGGTGAGAAGCAGACACTTAACAAATGGAATTACATGTCCACATCACACATTAAAGCAGACAAGAGGCACTTGAGCTGCCTAATGTCGCACCATTAGGATGATATATCGCACGGTGACCGTTTATGAAAATTGGATGATCATTTTGTGTGTCACACTCTACTTCCTAAAACAATTAGCAGCAAAAAAAAAATTGACGCTAATTACTTACAACTGTGCATTGAGATTAGGAAAATTCCAATCAGTTCTGTATCAGGACGGAGGGAAGTTAATGAAGACAGGACAAGACACAGCTGCTCCAGCATGAGCAGTGAGTGAATACGCACGCTGACGTTCAACAGAACCCTCAGCATCAGCTAAATAATCCCATAATATTTGGGACGCTGGTATTTCAAAGACACACTGGTGTCAGCATCTCGTTCACTTCTCAGCTGTTTCTCTATTTCCTGTTCTGTTCAGCCACCGGATTAGCAGCTCGGCAGGGGTGCTCCCTCGTCGAGGTATTACGCTCCACGCTGGCCTGAAATGATCCCTGCGACTTTCTGAATGTCTGACTCTCTATTTCTGTCTCTCTCCCTCTGCCGGCCCATGCCCATCTCTGAAATTTATGCCTCCATTTGTCTTTTACAACCTATTACGATCTTATACTGTATACCCTCCACTCATCATAAATCTGCGTCTCCTTCACTCATTTGCCATTTACGCCTCCCGCTGCCAACCCGCTGTTCTCCTCTGATTTGATGTGTCTTCTTCCCATGGAATCTCCCATCCAACTGTCCATGGTGTTCACGGCAGAGATGACAGGAGGATTCATTCTCCATCTCCCCTCCGACATCCTTCCGATGCACCAACATGCTGTTTTCAGTAATAATGTCAGAGTGCCTCAGAGGAGCACCTGTTTATCTACCGGCTGATGTCAGTGTGCATGCTCGGACCAGGTATTTCTCATGCTGTGGAGATATACGTCTATTTACCAGCATCGGGAGATTTGTCTCCTGCAATGTGCTCGGTGAGGGCAGGACAGCAGAAGACGTAAGAGGATGCAAATAGCGCATTTATTAGCAACCAGCTAAAGGTCACAAGTCAAAAAGATTAATAAAGGACGACATCCCTGGTGGCAGGACATCAGGGGCTGTACATCCTCCACAGGAACAGAGAAATGTGTGCTCTCTGCCAGGGATACGAAACAAAAACAAAAGACATCTGGGAGTTCTCGCAGCTTAATCTCAGAGCATCATCTGGGCAGAGGAGTCCCACACTTGAGTTTCTTGTGAAGATTGAAATGTTCATGCCTCCTGGACCAAACAAACACGTTTCTCTTCTTGTGGAGTACATACAGACAGTCAGACTTACAGGTCTCAGTTCTTCAGGAAGGTTCTTTGGAGAAGGATACAGAGCTGCTAAGATACACTGCTGCTGGTCCGTCCTCCGTCTGTGGGATGATGAAGGATCCGTCACAGGGGTGAGGGAACTTCCCCTGGAGCTGGAGTGACCTGACTGAGATGCCGTGGTGCTGTCCATGGTCCTGAATGGCTGACGTGTGCCCTGGGCTTGGGCTGAAGAAATGATACGTACGGAAGACGAAACCCACACATCCCTAAGAGAATTACCCCCCTTCATTCATTGTGTAGAACGTTCTACAGGATGAATGTGTCCATGGACTGTGACCACTGATGCTTCATCCAGTGTCTTTAAAGGGTCTTTGACCCAACCTGTGACTGACTTTCCTCCTTTGCTGCTTATTTCTCCCTCACAGTCACACATCCATTCATTTGCTTTGAAAGTGTTCATATGCAACATAAAAGACAACCCTCAGAATGCTTCGGCAGTGTAAAAAAAAAAGATAAGCTCCCAGCTCTTTTTCAATCTCTGGAACTTCTGCTCGCAGTTCTGAGCTAAATGAACCTTGGTCGGTCCTTGATGTGACATCAAGTGGTTTCAGCAGAAAGTCTGAATAAACAGGCTCAGCTTTTCTAATTTTTTCCACTTTCATTTTTCACTCCGTGTTGTGAAAGTGAATCTGAAACACACAAGCACGTTGGGGGTATCACCAAATCCACACTCAGAAATCATTACGAGCAGAAGTGGTTTCAGAGTGATTGTGATTTATGTTTTTCAAAACTCAAAATTAACTGGAAATATATATATATATATATATTTTGTTTTATATATACTGTATACACTCAGTGGTGATGATTGATTTTAAGTTCCCATTTAACGTGTCTGTGATGCTTCATTTCCTTATGTATTTATCTTTTTTTTTTTATTTGTGCGGCTTGTCCAGGGACTACAGATGCAAATTATCTGCATGAATGTAACTGTACAATGTCCCTTCAAGTAAACAAAATTCTGAATGATATTCTGGTCCAGATCTCTGCCTGTATGCTGAAATCTGTTGGCAGCATTCACCACCACAGTCCTGTTCATCCTAATGTTTTCTGCCTTGACCCATTTAGTGCCAAGTCAGAGAGATGTTCAGCTAATCAGTACAAGAATGCATCAATGAATGAGATCTATTTCTAAACGCCATCGATTTTCCAGATTGCTTTTAGTACTGCCGTTTGCTGCTTGAATAGAATCAGTTCAAAGAAGTGCTGCGTGCCAAACGTTTGCTTACAGGAACGTATCTTCTTCGAAAGTAATGTCATTACCTTCTCTTGTTGTATCCAGATGAGTTTGCCGTGATTCACTGAGACCTGCTGCCCTGTTTTCCTCCTCCAACCTCAATCTGTGAACAAGATTTCAAGTTTATCATCAGTAATCAAACCATGAAGTCAAAACTTTCCGGTGACCCGGCGACCAACCATCTACCAACCGAAAAAAACAGATATTATTGCTCGGAAATATGACCCAGAGGAATGTCTTTGTTGAGAGTTCACACAGCAGCTACAGGAGGTCAGAGACGGCGGTCGCACCACCTGAGATTAGTCCGCAGACGCTGTCATCAAAATCCCATCATGCATCACTGATCTGCTGCTGGTGACACGACAACACTTTGGGGAAAGAAAAGTGTTACCCAGGAGGAGAAGTGAAGGGACAAAGGTGTCACATTATTGAATCTTCCCCACCAAACACACAAGACAAGACAAGTAAAGCTACACAACTCAGCCTGTTTGATGACGGTTCAAACCTTTGGTTCCATTTAAAAAGGCCAGTGCCAGAGGGCCTGAGGGTTCGCCAAGGTTCATGTATAAAGAGCAAGTATATAAATTGGATCAAGACCATTTGGAGCTTTATAAACTAATAAAAGAATCATAAAATCAATTCAGACGGACAGGAAGCCAATGCAGAGACTTTAAAACACACCACACTGGAGGAGGTTTGATAGACTCAACAGGGACACGCTGGAGTTGATGTGGTTATTTGACTTTAACTACCGCCAGACGAGCAGAAAATATCTGACGCTAAAAATGAACTTTTCCCAAAGAAACGCTGCTATTTACCAGGCTGAGGTACGTGCAGGTCGGTCAGTGAATCTATTTTTTGAGATCCAGTGTCAATGAGACATTGCCAACTTGCCAACGTTTGTTTCCTTCTTGTTATCTAGGAACAAATACTGCAACCGAGCGGAAAGAAGTGAAATGCAAACAAAGGGTCCATCTGTGTCTGTGTGAATCCTTCTCATTCAGTCTGAGCCGGTCAGTGTTACACACCAGCACTGGATGGAATTTTATTCCACACGTGAATAGACTTCTTCACATCCTTCAAGTTTCCACCCAGTGAACATCCACCACGGAATATCAAAAATACAAAACTAATGCAGTGCATCAGGCGCTGGAGAGGAAACCAAAGACCTGTCACAGTCTGTTCCCTTCAAGCCGTGTGCAGCACTTTAAATCTGAGATCTCGGAGAACCCGTCAAGAGTTGTAAACCTGTTTAATACCAGTTTAACTTGACCCTGAACGGCCCAACGCCGTCCGACTTTGACTCGTGTTTGCCTTCCGTCTACCTGCCCGCTGAGCAATGTTTGCACCGCCCTCTAATCTGAGACTTTATTCACGCCTCATGCACCGGAGCTCAGGGCTTAAAACCTGTTCATTCAACCACAGGTTGGCAGGTTACCTTCATCTGTGCAACCAGCAATATTTTAAAAGAAAAAAAACACATGCTGTGTCTGGAAATCCAGACGTTCCACCAGCAGCCTGTCTCTGGGCTCGAAACGTCGGATCAATGACGATGAACGAAAATCAGACCAGTCACGTGGGTTTATCTGATGTGGGCTGGCTCAGAGCCATGTGAGTCTGTGGGCGGGGCTTAACAGGAGGACCACAGTGGTTAAGAACACAACAAAGATGGCTGCGGCGGATGAAGAGTGGTGGTTTGAATCGTCTTTGGCGTCAAAGGGAAACAACATTTCTTTTAAGGACTATTTCCATCGCCCTCTCTCCGAAACAACTCAGCTATTGACTCGTTTCTCTGGTAAATTCACCTCGTCTGTTGCTCTGATTGGTCGTAACACTATCCAGTCACATGCAGGGGTATTTTCATCTTCACCTGTTGGTACTGTCACTTGACTTTGAAGGTCTATTGCTCCTTTCCAGACCCAGTATCTTTTTAGATGAAGGTCTGGTTCTCCAGGCTAACACCTGTTTCAATGACTTTTGTGACATGATTAAGCGTAAATGCAAAAAATATTGTCCTGCCAATCATCCTCTGGGTCATCCTGGCGATTTCAGGTCTAATCCTCGGGCCTTGTAAAGCAGCTGTTTGTTCCCTTGATGTTGTAAAGTTAGTTATAACACAGACCGTCAGATTCACATTACTAATTAGCCAGTGACCCTCACATCCTCAAAGCTCTGCAGAACATCGATTACATTCTTCCACAGGTTTCTCCCCCATTTCAATGGCTAATCATGTGAGCAAGCTATTAACCTCCGTGTCACCAAAGTCTTATCTCCACCCTGACAGCAGGACTGGAATCAACTGGATGAAATGCTTTTCCAGGTGCGGGAAGAATGAAAACTTCAAACGATAAGGAAATCCATTTAAAATAGCCCTGATAATAGATGTCAACAAAGATCACTAAATAACTGGTGTTCATTGACAACAAGTGGCATTTTTGACTACTACTGACTCAATTTGAAGCAAAATGGAAAATGTTCTAACAGCTTTTATTGATTTACATATTTTTTATTGAAATATTCATGATTAGAACTTAAGTTACTTTAGTCTGAGCGGTTTCTGCAAAAATGTAGGCGAGATGTTTGATGTCAGTTCTTTGTGTCCTGACTGTGTCCTGACTATGTGAATGAATGATAATGTTTCAAACAGATTTTGAAAAGGAGTCTGACACAGTTGACATTTAGAAAGCAAATCAAATATAATACGTTGCATGACTTTGATAAAGACACTGAAACAGTTAAACTTCTACTACATTTGAAACAGGGGAACCTGTCATTGTAACCAATTACATTTCCAAATTAGCTTCCCCACCACGGGTGACTGCAGACCCACTGACAAGAGCAAGGAAGTCTGTTTAACAGTCAGGTGAAGGTCAGTTCAGTCGACGCAGCGGTCTGAGGCTTGTAACGACATCATGTGTCCTCACACTTAGCAGCAGACTGAGGAACGTAAGCAGGACACATTCTAATCAGATGTCAGACCACCTCAGCTGGTTTGAGAAGTTTGTCTATTCAGAGCTCCCTGTGGACGTCTGAGCCCCTCAGCCTATCGCTGAGGCCAGTCCCAGCCTGTCTGCTGGTTTTATCTGGAATCACATCTGACCACGGTCAAAGGTTTGAATGTAAATCGACTGGTACCTTGAGAGCTTCACCACAACAGGCATCTCCCACATTACTGCTGCTCCTGCTTTAATCATTCACTGTCCCTCCGTCGCGCAGACTCTGAAAAACCTCTCCACAAAGTGAAGAACAATTCTCAACTTCCCTGTTGTAAAAGGAGACTGTGCTGACTTAAGTTGAATGTGCATTTACAACCGTTGACTACCTGTGTTTTACAACCTGGGGGCTGGGGGTCGCTCACAATACAATGATAAAGTGGTACAATAAGATCAAATCAGGACGAGGCACCGTCAGTCGATGATGTGTCCGGATGTGGACCCTTGGTTCACCAGGCTTTTAGTCTGAAAAGCTTGAGCTGCAATCATAACCCTGTGACACTCCCCAAGTCCTTCCTTTGTCTCATACTCCGCTTCCTTTGTGCCCTTCTTCCCCTTCTGCCATCATCATCCTCCCATCCAGACTGTCCACCTCCATGAGATGGCAATTACAACTCTGTTGACATGCAGAATCCACAGGGGCCTCCGCCGGCTTTCTCTGTCTCAGTGCATCTGTCTCTGTGTCTGTCTCCCTCGGTCTCTGTCTGCACCTCTGCCTCGCTCTTTGTCTTCCTCACTCAATACTTCATCACCCACAGGTGTCTCCATCTCTTTTTGTTCCCTCACAAAATATCCCCTTGGCTCTTTCTGGGCACTCTCTGCCTTTCAAGTTCCTTTTTGATTGCTCTCAATTTTCCTTTTTCCTCTGGTATATTTCCTCCACAGTGCTCCCAGATCCCCCTGCTGAGTCCATTCACACACTCTGAGCTGTTGGTTCCATGCATAACGTGGCCTCAGCGGACTCCTGCTGTTGTGGTTGTGTTTTTGAACATTTCACACAAACAGGTCGCCCATGTCTTACGTATCACTTCAAAAGCACTGAGTACTTTTAATTGGGATAAATGATACAGCTCCAGAAACACAGTGCAGAGGACGCTGCCGCGTTCAGCGGGGGAAGCAGTTTTATCTTTGTGCTCTGAGAGGTTATATAGGGACAGTCCATAGATCTACAAATGTGTCAGCTCCATCAGTGTGTCTGTAAATTAAAGTGTGTGTGTGTGAGAGAGAGAGAGAGAGAGAGAGAGAGAGAGAGAGAGAGAGAGAGAGAGAGAGAGAGCTGTGATGATGGGCCAAGTTAGTTGGCAAGACTGTGTCAGCTTTTATTGGAAGTCATGCATTCTAGAGAAAGACCCGCTCCAGTCGCTTTGTGTGCATATGAAAGTGTCTTTGGTCAGTTGTCATCAGCCTGATGTTCCTCTAAGAGAATTGCAATGATGTTTTGTGCTTATTGGACTAAAATGCATGAAGGCATGCATCTTGGAGTGATGTTTCAGGCTCGTCCCTCCCAATTTTACTGACATACAAGGCATCCACTGGTTTGTGCTACAAACATGATAACAGATGTGGTGTTCCACTGGATCAAGTGTGTGTGATCGTCTCTCTCTCTCTCTCTATATATATATATATATACACGCACACACACACACACACTATATATATATATATATAGTATATATATGAATATCCCTCTATATATATTCTCTGTATTTTATTTTTAAAATACACCAGTGAGCTGCGGAACTCGTTACGTCCTGACACATTCTGATATTAAGATGCACATGAATTGGCCTCAAAAACACAGTTGGATCTGAGATCAAATGTTACATGCGATTACATCAGTGAGCTAGCATGGGTGAGGATGATAGATCAATATGTAGATAGAGAGAGACAGAGGGAGGGAGGGAGAGAGAGAGAATAGTAAAGGAGCATGTTTGTGATTAGGGGGGACTCTGTTGAGTTCCTGACACAACTCTAATATGTCAATTAATTACAATGTGAAATGGTAATTAATGAAGTCTAGCGCTTGTGTTTAGCACAGATTGTTGTTATTCCTGTTTTATTCTGAAAAAGTTTGACATATCTATTGTTTTATTTTGTGTCTGTTTGGTTTCCCATTTGTTATTATTGTCATTATCACTGGATTTATTTTAATTATCTGTCTCTGCATTGTTCCTCTTGTTTCTGTTGTTTTATACATTTGTCCACATGAAATCCACCGATCAACAAAAAGCTGTGACACGTAACTGCAGTGTGAATGTTTCCACATGAAACCTTATCAAAGGGTTTTGTGTGTGTGTGTGTGTGTGTGTGTGTGTGTGTGTGTGTGTGTGTGTGTTGTGGAGGGGGGTGTCCGTTTTATAAAGTAATGCATTCTAATTGAATGTTTGCAGCAGCCAACACACTGAGATTACTGACCAGACCATTCTGGAGGTTGTAACCTTTTCCTGTAAACCACCATGTTTTTGTACCAGAGGCATTTGTAATCATGCTCGACTCACCTGGGATATGACCCCCCCACACACACCTCTCCTCTCCCCACCTGCCTGTTTGCCAGCTCTTGAATCATCAGAGTAGAGTTGCACCCTGAGGTCGCCTGCGTCCAGTGTTACACACTCGCTCACCGTTGTGTGGAAGCAAACAGCTTGTGTTTTTGTGTGGTGATTGAACTCTTTTATCATCACATTCATATCTTTCTTATTTCATCTGTGCACAAAACACACTTTTCCAGCCCGCAGGATCTTATTTTTATGGCAGCGCAGATCAGTACGGGGACTTTTTGCCAGCAAGAGTAATTTCCCCGCAGCCTGGTTCCTCTCTGCCTGAATGGTTTTGCATGGCGTGGATTGTGCCAAAATAAGAGAATCTCACTGTGAGTGGGACTGGATCGCTTTTGAAATTCTGAAATATACCAGAGCCAGCTTTTGGAGACCCTCTCCAAACCCAAAAACCCTGCACAACACTGCCATAAGGGTTATTTCACTTTCAAAGCAGCTTGGAAACACATTTTTTACATTATCCGGTGTGTAAATTAGTCATATTTCTGCATCTTAATCCTTCATATTGCTTTAACTCGCAACGTGCTGATATGCAAAACGCTTTATATCTGCTAACGTGAGCGATACTGTTGCCTGCCAGGAGCAAACCAGCTTTTGCGTCGGGGCAGAATTGGAAGGATTTTACAAAGAAACCAGAAAATTGAAAAACAGATCAGCCTCACGTTATCACATGAAAGGTTAAAACGTTTTTCATCGAGATAACCCAAGTTTTAACACATCACCCCTGTTTTTGCCTTAATATGACATGCAGTATAATGTTTCATGAGTTAACATATCAAAAAAATCTAAATTCAAAGTTTTACATTATTTCATGGTATGTTTGAAATCTTTCCTTATTTTCTGGTGTGGCAACAATACACCTTACTTAACATCATGATAGGGTGTATTTAAATACGGTATGTACATTAATTATATAAACTGTCAGAATATTTGTTTGCTACAACTATTGTTATATTTGTATTTTTGATTAATTTTGATTTATGTCTATTTTCCTTATTTACGTAACTGAAATCATTCATCAGTCATTCATTCATTCATTCAAGTTTTGTTTGTGGACGTCACCCACCAAGACAAAGGCAAAGAAATCATTTCAGCCTCTGGCGAAGTGATTTGTGCTTTATGATGGTCAGATTTCTTACGTGGCTGCAAACACTGAAATGAAGAGAATCTGTTGGATAAAGCAATGGACACTAACATGAGTGAGTGGTTTAGAGCCGCAGACTGGTGCTGTACTGTCATCAGCTGCATTACAATCCACCCCCGAGAGGTGTTTTTAAAAGGGATTAAAAATCAAACTGGCCTTGGCTGATGCCAGCTGCGATCACATCCACTGACAGTTTCCAGTCTCTTTCTTCAACCACCCGTCCAGCTGCTGCAGGTGCTCCGGCCAGGAAACTGGCGACCACACAAGAAAGCCATTGTCACCTCCTGCACATAACAGGAAGGAAGACAGAGCACACAGCGTGTGTGTGAAACAGAGGTTTAAGACATAACTCTCTCAAAACCACTTTTTTCTTTAAATCCTCACATGAAGTACACTTACAGAGTATCCTGTTCAATATACACTGTGAATTTGGTTTGAAGCCGCACACGAGATGCAAGAGGTGAGTTTTCAGCTGCCCGTGGCGATGCAGGGGAGGATTAGGGCCCTGCTGTTCAGCCAGCAGACAGTATTAAAGTCCATGTTAGAGTTAAATATGAATTCTGAGAACATGGAGCTGTATGAGATACAGTCTGCCAAAATAATCAGACTACAAACCTCTTATCCAGGGACACTGAATGTCTGCAGTGACCAATGACACATCTGTTTATCTGTAACCAACCGATCATTAGTTTTTAGGATGTTTAAATAACAGTAAAACCCGGATGTAAGATAGTTGTCCTCCATTGTTGTACACTTGGAAGAAGGGAAGGTGTCTGTGATATATGTATAAATGGGCCTCAAGCTATATCTTACACCTTATTAGATGAATAAGTTATTGATTTGTGAAATTGGAAAATTGTCTTGTGGAATGAAGTTGCTTGGCAGAGAAGTATAGGACACAGCGGACAATGCCTGCGAGAGGGAAAAGCATTTCCCATTAGTCTTCCCATTAGGAAGGGAAAGGACAGAGGAGAGCAGACAGACTGGGAGGAGAAAATAGATTATATTAGATGGAATGAGATGAGAGGAAGAGAGCAGATCTTTGGAAGACGAACGAACAACAGGCGATACGGAACTTCACATCAGGGGCCGCTATCACTATGCAGGATCTGTGGGTTAGTGAGGTAATCCTCAAACCCTGAGATTTTCAGTGTCTCGAGTGCGGTTCACTTTCCAGCAGGACAGATCACCATGGCAACGTATACTGCATACCTGGACTCTCTCAATAGTGGGTTCAGAGGTCAACAAATGAAAAATCCAAAAAAGGAAAATTCAGATCATGGAGTTCAAAAAGTCCAAACAAAGTCAGGCAAATGTTCATTCACGTATTTTTCATGCATTGCAGACACGCTGAGCTGTTCCGAGGAACACCACAGGTGAACGATAACAGACCATCAGATATTTACCAGTTCAACAAGCTGAAATGTGCTGAGAGCCAATTAGTTAAATACAGATCATTTACTGTCCTCCACAGTCACCCAGGCTTGACAAGATTCCTGTACGTTATTATATGGACGTGAAGTGAATACATATACACTGTCCCTACAGGGATGTCACCATAGCGGAATCCTGTACAATCACACCGACAGTCTCCAGCCTGCATCCATAACTATTATTTAAGCATGAATTGATAAAGCAACATGATTTGCAAAACAGGATTGATGCTTTCGGATGTGCGCTGATCTCACAGCTGCAATCCTTTGTCTGAAGACAACAGACGGAGTTTTTAAATATGTAACAATCCTCCAAAGACATCACATGTATTATATACAATCTTTATTTCCCAACAGCAGCATGTTCATAATGTTAACACGGCAGTAACAACACAGCGTTTATACTGGGATTTAGAATAATAATTTGAATTAGTCACACCAATCATTGGATGCTTACTTTAATATGTGTGTATGTCTATCGATAATATGTGTGTGTGTCTATCGATTTTCTTTATTTTAATTTTTTCTTTCCTTTTTCTTATTTGACAACACTCAATATTGCTGTCAGTTTTCCTGGTAGTATTGCCATTGTTATTTGTTTCTTATTTCTTATGCTCCTATACCATTCTATTCTCTTTGTTGCTGTTGCATTTGTTGTCCAGTTTATGTTTAAAACTGTTGTTTGTTGTTCAAACTACATAGAAAAAACATTGGAATGGAAAAAACAAAAATGTGTCTACGTATGTGTGTGTGGTAGTGTGTGTTTAAGAAGACAATATGTAGTTTGAAAGCGTAATTCATAACACTAATAGTGTAATGTGATGCTAGCAGAAGGCAGTTACAGATAAAAATGAAATGACATTTTTAATTTCATTACTGCCAAAAGCTAATATATTTTACAAAAAGTTTTTAAATAACAGCAAAAACAAACACAACATAAAAACAGGACATAAATATAGACTAGAGCTTTGGTAAACACTTCATACTCTCATAGCAAATCAGAGAGACACAAGCTAATTTAGAAAAATAGAATCTTACCGCCAGAAAACAGACAAACCGACTCAAACTGACTTCTGCCCTGCTCAGCACAAAGCTCCTCCCGCTGGGACCAATAATGACTCACAACTTCTAACTTCTTATCATGGTTTCAAGCAAAACAATCACAACTGTATCGCTACACAAGCAGGCGAACGTGTGTAGCCGTGCGGAAATCCCGCGAGAATTCACTACGCAATGCTGGCGGTGGGGGCGCGTGGGCGTGGACAAGGGAACTGACGATTAGCAAGGGTACGAAGGTGACGAAGGTGATTAAGGTGTGCTGCTGCGTCACTGGTGAGTGAACATATACTGTATATACAAAGATATTTTGTCCAATTGGAGCTGATGATTTGGTTTGTTTGGTGGTAAATCTTTTCCGTTTCCTTTGAGTGTTCATACTCCACTTTAACAGCAGTTTACTCAATAGAACTTTTGACATATGTTCAAAGAGGGAATATTGTGTTAAAAACGTATGCTTTTGTCGCTATATTGTGATTGGACTGTTTGCATTATGTGACTTTCCCAGCTCTTGGAGTGGAACTACAATGTTTGCAGACAAAATAGAACCATGAGCGGAAAATTATGAACATGTTGGCGTCACTAACAAGATCTGCTCACTGTCAATGTAATTTTAGCAGAAATGGTTTGTGAGCTGCTGAATGTATGAAAGAACATACCGAAATGTAAGATGTTGACTTACGGCTGTGAAGAAAATCCATGATGATAACATGTCGTTTGTCACCTTCCAGCATAAAATGTGCCTAAAAAAAGATTTAAATATGAGCACATTTCAGGAAAAACTGGGAAATACAAAATAGTTTAAATGGAAGTAAAACTACGAATGAGTTTACCACGAGTGAGTTTATTGTCCCTAACGGCAGCAAACCCTCCGCCCTCGCTGTGTATTCAGTGTGAGTAATGTGACACAAGAAAGGATGGTGAAGGAAGACGATGTCAATAGCAGCCGCTCGCTGAGAAATGGGTTTTCATTGCTAGCTGTCATAACAGAAGTGTCTGGTCATGCATCTCGACCCCACGCAGCAAATCGCTCAACACACTCTGGACACGTGTACCTGCGCGCGCGCACACACAAACACACACACATACACACACACGCACATACGCACATACACTGAGGGTCCACAAGTATACAGCCACAGCATGAGTAAGTGAATGTGTGTTTTCATTGAAATGTTTGTGTTGCACTGAATACCAAGCAGCCATCTAGACCTTGGAACAAGCTTTTGTTGGCCAGGGGAAAAAAAAAAAAAAACACAGGTTGAGTGAGAGACAGAGTCGTTTCAGTCAACAGAGCAACAATTAGAGTGACAAAGAAAGAAAGAAAGAAAGAAAGAAGGCAGCCATGGGTTTATAGATAAAGAGAGAGACAGACACAAAGAGAGAAACAATCGTTGAGAGTTGGACCGAGGCACAGAATTATTGTGACTTGAGTCGTCTTTTAAAGAAACTTTCTCCTTCATGTCCTCGAGACTGATGACATAAATGTCCTGCAAATAAATAAAATCTAAATATGAAATACTAAAGACTAAGCTGGGGACCAAATATGACAGCAACTTCTGAATAAAATCACTCATCACAATATATGCTGTCTTTTTGATACAGTATAAACAAAATGTTGTGATATTCAACTATATTGATTTTATCTGTATATATTTATGTAACTTGACGTGGGTTTGAATCCATCCATGTGTTTTATAGGTGTAATATAGTTCAGTGTTGATTTGATTTGGACTCTCAGCTATCAGCTTCATCTCCGCATCAGCCCTTATTGACCAGATTAATTCTGCTGGACGATAAAACTTGAACTGTTCCACCAAGCACCACTCCACAGCTGATTGTTCCGCACCGATGGTGAGGGGGATGGAGGGATGGCAGAGGGAAGAGGGAAGAGGGGAGTGCACGCAGAAAAAAAAAAAATCAAAGTCTAATTAGATTAGTGTGAGAGCAGAGGGGCTGCAGGACCATCAGAAGATCATAAGTAAGGATGAGGTGGGAAAGAGGAGGAGGAGGAGGAGAGACAGGGAAGGATGGACAGACAAATAAAAAATAAAATAAATAAAAATAAATAAATAAAAGACATCAACATCCTTGTCTCATGTTCAACAGTTTGATCCAAACAACTGGACAGAGTGTAAATAATAAATGAAAGAGATGCAAATGTTGGAACTGAGCAGAGATCTGATGGACATATTAGAATATGTAAGTGGAGTCATGGGTGGAGGCTGCGATCAAACATTTAAAACTCTTACACCATCAGCTGAAACCATCAACCATCGACTGTGGGGGAGTTGAATCGGAGAAGTTAAAGTTTGTTCGTTTTTAAGAAAGTTAAAAAGTGACAAGTTCTTATTATTATCATTATTATACGATGAGAATAATAATAATAAATCTGTCACTGGTCATATTTGAAATAATGTTGAATAGCATACAGTAATTCACTCAACTGATTCATTAATTTATTAATTCGCTGCAAATTAACATAAAACGAATGATTGTCCAGGTTATCAAGCACTCCAAAATTCCACTTTACACATATAAAAATCACTTGTTCCTGACTTTTATGCAGCCTTTGGTGGTGAATCATCGCCTTTTATTGGAACAGCTCTTAAAAAGTTGTGCATGAAGAGAAATTTGTGGGAATAGAAGGGAGTCGCAGAACTACTGTAGCTTGGCATTTCCAACTTAGGTGTCTTTGTGCTTGCAGGAACGTGTGTGTGTGTGTGTGTGTTGTTCAGTTTGGTGCCGATGTGTGGACTAAGAAAAAGAAAATGAATATGGAGTTTTTACTGGTTAAACGGTTAAATGATGAGTATGACTGTTAATTCTAGAACAGAAACACACAGACATAACTTTCATCTCCATGGAGACACAAATTACATCCTGATGTTCCCAGCTAATTGTAGACTGTAACATTTTCTCACTCGCCTTGCATCCAATACTGACTCACTGTGGACCCATTGTCAACACAAGTTGCAGTCGACTTCTCAAATGATATCTTTACACTTTCACATCAGTATACGACTTCCTGTTGACCGTAGCAAACGCCAGATGTAGACTAGAATACGTCTTTTTGGTACAATGAAAATGTGGACGAGGACCTGAAGGAGTGCACATAAAAACACAGCTCTCCTTTCAAGCCATTGGAAATACGAGTGTCAGCAATGTGCTGTAATTACTTGTGTGTGTGTGTGTGTGTGTGTTTATGGCTGCAGCAGATGTAGTAGATGCGTATTTCCTTCTGTCAGCGCAGTAAATGAACTCAGGCTGGTGAACCAACAGATGATCATCACATCATAACTTCCGTTATGATTCCATTACTGATGACAGGTCAGCTACTTCCTGTAAGTACTTCGTACTGAAATGGAATAATGCTCCTCAGCGCAGTGTCACATCCGTTACAGTGTAACATACACGTCGCTGGCTGGGAGTTGTTGATATTTAATTATCAGCAAATCCAATTTAAAGTTCATTTCATCTGACATGTGATTATGAGGTGTAATTCAGTAGTGACCGTTGCGGTCTGCAGCCACGCGTAATGAAGCGCCGTGTCAGGTCACACAGTGCACAGTGCACAGTGATATTTCAACAACATGTCACAGTCAGCTTGTGCTAAGATGCAACGTCTGAATATGTTTCTTTATTTCAGAAAGACAACTGAACATTACTGTCAATTCTTACTGTGTGACTGTGCGTGCATTAGTGTGAATTGGTGTCTTCTACTTGTACAGTGTACATGTAGGCATCCTTTGATTGGAATCTGAACAATATCAGATGTGTACTTCACAGTTATCATGTTGTGATGTGGGAACGTTCTACATCAGCAGCAGCTGTTGTCTCTGTGAAGGACAGTGACGGGTCGGCAGGGTGGGGTGGGATGGGGTGCAGCAACACTCACGTTAATCAGATGATAGCATTTAATGAGCATCAAAAGTAGTTTGTAATATACGCCTTTTCAAGTGGTGCAGTCCGTCACAGACACACTCCACAGGCCTTTTCTCACCTGTCGTGATGATTCAGGCTGAATCAAAGAAACACCTCCTGGAAATGTAGCGGTCAACCGGTCAGAGGACGTGGTCCTGGTCTGGTCACATTGTTTCATGCATTCAGGACTGAGTGAAATCTCAGATTCAGAGAAAACAAACCATGAAATACAGTGTTGGTGTGCAAAGATACTGTCTCTGCTCCATGAGGTTGTGTTTTGTTTGAGCTGCTGAGAAATGAATGGATGGGAATGAACATCAACACGATGTTGTTGTTGTTTGTCTTGCTAATGTTATTCCTGAAATGAGGTTGGAATATTTGTTACATTCTCAGCAGTACCCGCCAACAGTGGTGATTAAAGACCTCTCCAAACAGTTTGGCAGGAACATCTACAGGTTTTCTTGTGAAATAAAACTATCTTTGTTCTGTATTTGGGGGATTAACTGAGAAATGTGAATTTCTCTTGTGAGATTAAATGAAGTATCACTCTATCTCACCGTAAAAGCTGTTCAGTGGGCTGATGTGGAGGTGGGAAACTTGTTTCTGGGATTTTTACCTCATAATTTCCTGTTATGATTTGTTACATAAGAATGTTTGTACCGACAGGATGAGTGACATCGTCACAGGAACACAACTAAAATTCCTAGTTTTCTAACAATCCGTTAGCTAGCGGTACCCCTACAACCCAGAAGGACAGGTTATTTGCTAACTTGTGCAAATAACCTGGCTCATTTGCATATGACCATTTTTTCACAAATAAATACTGTGCAATAACTGAATGTGTGTGTTGGTCAGGCAGGTTTGAAGTTTGAAAAGAAACATATTTTTAAGATGTGAGGAGGCGTTGTTGTATGTTGAGATCACAGTGGATGAAAACAGAGAGTGGGTCAGCCATCGCTGTGTCTGTGAGTTTATGTCAACAGCAGATTATGTAAATCAGGAAATCACATTGACACCTGACCCATGGTGGCAAATCCTGCTGATGCTGCAGGTAAGAGAGGGGGAGTGTCGGAATGAGAGAGAAAAAGAAGGGATGAGCGCTGAGAAGAGACAGAGAGGACAAAGAAAGACTTTAACACCAACCACCATTTCTTGCCTCCTATATCTTTCCTTCACTCCTTCTGTCTCATGACACCTACACCAAGAGGTCGAGAACAACGTCTCACCAGTAGTTTTGCAGTTTTTCTTTTTCCATCATTTGTTGTTTTTTGAAAAATCATTCTGTTGTAAGAAACATCTCTGTCACATCTGATGGAGAAACAACGTATCATGTTACTCAGGTTTCCTCTCACCCAGGGCAATGGACAGTCACACTGCAGTACTTTTCTTATGCTGGTAAATGTCGTTAACACGGAATGCTTGCTGATATCGACTTTCTTTCATGACTTTTGTTTTTAGATTTTAATTTCTCCTACAACTTTGCTGCATTACATTCCGCTGCTGTGAGACAATGACTCTCATCTGATCCGATCTTATCTCATCGTTACTTGTGTCGTTTCTGTAGTATAATCTTTGTTTTTGATTTGTGACAGATACGATACATTTGTTTGATATGTAACATCAGATGTCAGATAGCAGACCCTCACAAACTCCCTGCAAACGCAGCTGAAGCCGTAATGACCTTGGCAGAGGTAACAATCAACATACTGGTGCTTTGGATTGCAGATTGAAGCTGAGCAGCGTGCAGACAATCTAACATGCTGTATCCACACACGGTGTGTCAGTAATAACTGCACTGACAGGGGTTCTGGTTGTTTATGGAGAGAGAATCAGGAGATAAATGTCTCACACAAACCTGGCTTGTCCTGTGGGTCACGTAATGTCCAGAGGTGAGTGTGTGTCTGTGTGTTTGTGTGGTTGCACGCGTGCAAGCCGGAGGGGCAGCAGAAAAAAATGACAGAAAACTAGACGATAAGCTGCATTGACCTCCCTCCTCCTCCTCTCAGCCTCTTTAACCTTCCTGTCTGACCCGTGGGACGTGTGCTTGCTATGCGAACGTGCGCGCACACACAGACACTACAGATGCTGCAGGTGGAGTGCGGGCGTTTTTGTGTGTGTGATGACAGTTGTGATATTGTCCTCCAGTGCATAGACGCGTCTTAAAATATTTTGCTATTTATTTAGACTTTGCTTCATGTGTGCTGTTCTCCCCCGCAAAGTAATAAAACAAAATTGTCACGCAAATAACGTCCTGTTCTACTCGTGAAGGAAGATGTGTATGGTGAGTTAATGAGAGGATCAGTAGACTGGACTAGAATCATTGATGTATCACCATCATCCCTTCAGCCCTCATAAATCATTCTTTATATAGCCACATGCAACTAGTTCCATAACATTTTTTTAAGCAGCCACGTGTAGTTAACTGGTTCTGTATTTCATATTGAAGTAGTAGATTAAGTTGTTTTATTTCATTGTCTGCAGAAATATTGTTCACGTGTATCGACGGGTAGAAGGAGAGAGATGTCCTACTGTCCAGTAGCTGATTCTTCTTTTTCGCCTCTTGTTCTTCCTTTACATTAAGGTTTGTCAATCCGGCCCTGAGGCTACACCGGCTACACTATCTTGCTCATAAAACTCGCACATCCTGGTGACATGCAACAAGAATTCGGTTAAATTGTGAATCCTCATCCGCATTTTTAAACAACAGTTGTTTGGAAACATCAGCTGCAGGGGTTACGTCTCAGTTGGCAGAAGGTGGAGGTTGAAATACTTTTACCTTCTTGTCCTCATCTGCACTATCTCTCTCCGACATGTACACCAACACAGCACCCAGTCTTCCTTCACCCAGTCTGGGAATATCGTGTCATCATCGCCAAGAGGAAAAGGCAGAGAAATGCGTCTGCTGAGTTGCCAGAGGCGTGTTTTTAATTCTGAGTTTCTGGTCTGCTTACCTGCGATATTCACTTCCTCCTCCCCTCTCTCCCTCTGATACACAGATTTCTGCCAACACACAAACTGTCAGTGTGACACACCTCGGCTTTCCTCAGAGATGCTGATTAATAGCTGCGTGTTTCTTTGTTTGTTGACCGCAGGTTGTCTTGTTAAAACAAAGACTTTCAGTCCAACCTGTTTCCTCTTTACGACCCCCCCCCCCTCCACACACACACACTGAGCACTTTTTGCCAGCCCATTACATGCGTGTTCCAACGTCTTTTTCACAGCCTCCATTTCCTTGTCAGACTTGTCGTTTCTCTGCATCTGTCTTTAATGTGCACATGGGCTTGAGTGACAGCTTGTTTAACTGACTGACTGGTGTAATCCCCCCCAACACATTCGGTTGGCATTCAGTATTCTGAAAAGCCTTTTTGTGTGTTTTTTTTAGCAATTTTGGCGTAGGGCCCTATATATAGGCATAGATAATGCTCCATGTTGCACAGCTTAAATCTGAATCCGGTCGACCTTTGGATTGTCATTGAAGGGAATGTTCCCAATCATCGATTGATCGCAGAATAACACATTCATGTCAAGATGGGCCACAAATCACTGTGGTCTGTGTGGTCCGGGGCACCGCTCACATGACCGCTGGAGCAGTCGCACTCTGACACTAGGTCATGTGCATCACGACTGTCGACAGCCATAGCCTGACATGCTGGGACAGACAGGATGTGGGTCATCTCAGTTCTTTAAGGTGAAAATAAAGCAAAATGAGGGGTTACAACCTCCAAATTTCAATGTTAGTCAACTGTTAAATACACTGCAACTGATTGTTGCGGGCGAACTGAGCAAGCTGTTTCCTAGGGTGGAAGAAATGTTTGGACCGTTCCACGAGACAGTAGATTAAAGTGCTTGGTCTTTCAAAAGTAGTTGATCTTTATCTGCTCTGCTTCCGAGTATATGATCGCTATGGTGATAAAAACTGAAAGACTAAAAGAATTCTCCATTGAACTACAGTGTTTGTGTCTCTGATCGGACCATGTGGACTGGGCAAACTGTCTTTTTGATGTGTGTGTGTGTGTGTGTGAGTGAGGGTGAGGAATACACCTAGCACCTCTGTTTTAAAAGCACATTTTCACTTAAGGAGCCAGATTTATGCTCTTAAATTAAGTACATCTCACAAGTCTTAGAAAATAAATATCTCAAACAAATTTGCATTTCATGCTTTAAAGACCAATATAATTAAAGGTTCACATGGGCATTTTTTTTCTTTATTTAGATAATCCTCTGGAGGAATGTGTGTGAGTCATCAGTTTCAGTATAAATTATCAGCCTCGCTCTCACATCTTCATGCAGTTTGACACTGGGGCAGATGAATCACATCTCTCCAACAAATATTCACATTACAAAGTCACTCTGTATGTATATCACTGGTGGCTTAAGCTCCTGTCCCACATGCAGCTGGATGGCATGTTTGGCCTTTAAAAGAAAATAGGTCTCAATCGACATTGAAATGTTCCAGCTACATCTGTGACTGTCTGTGCTGACGCATTCTGGGATCTGTCTCCTTTTCTTGCTTTCAGCTTTGATGTGTATTTTTTTTACAGTGATGTCTGCCCTTAAATCACCCCAGAGCATGACACATAGATGCAGGTTTTGACACATGGGTCTGAAGTACAAATACATTTGGTTTCCTGGATCAATCAGTCAACGTGGTTCGTCAGCTTTGAATCCGTTAAATAATCATTTGTGTTAATCTTGTACACTCCACAAACAAAGAGCTGTTTGTGGAGCAAAACTGCACCGTCAGCTCCAGGTACATCTATATCCTATCAGTGCTATTGACGTCCTGATTTTATGTGCAGTCGACAACACATAATTAACAAGCCTTCTGGTGGTGTAGGTCACATCACGGACCCGTGGACCCCCCCGGGAACGTGACGTCAAATGTTAAGCTCAGCCTGTGATTTGGTACCGGCGTAAATGAAGGAATGAATCTCGTTGGTGAGGAACATGGCCCGTGGTTTACAACCCACATCCTCTGGGGATGTAATATCAATCACACAGGATGACGTGACCTACAACAAGAAACAAACGTGTCAGTGTCCGAAAATCACATTTCATTTATTTTTCCAAAGTGGGTTTTTAGTTTCAGTGCAATAACACGATGTGTCCAAACTAGAGACAGACGCAGAACTGACGAGTGAAGAGTGAACAGAATGACAATAGTACAGAAGTAATGATGAGAAGTACAACCAGTGGGTAGCATAGCATTCAGCCACTGAGCAGAATGGATGGAGACATTGACTGTGAACATTTGAAACCTACAACGGCATCAGCTTAAAGAGATCAGCTTTTACTTTCCGCTCTCTAAAACTAAGGAGAAGCCTTATAAAACTGGACGGGGTGGAATTGCAGGAGTAAACAACAAGGGACAAACCTGTCAGGTGCCACGAGAACAGATTGACCACTATTATGCAGTTATCCTAGAAATAAACACATGGAGTAGCTGAGAATTGCGTGTCGGTCTTTGTTTAGGAGCAGGTGGCTTGTGTCAGGAGGGAGAGCTGTGGTATCACCGTTCCTGGAATGCAGAGAGCCTTTATAGAGTCAAATGAAAATTTCATCAAAGCCAGGCTTTATTATTCTGGACATTTTTTCATGGCCAGTGTTACGTCCTCCTCCAGAGTTAATTGTAAATTGAGTTGAGGAACCTTTGGGGTTCAGTGCTGGGGAACTGAGATTATCTGAGAAGGAGCTGTTTCTGGTGGGGTCAAGTGGAGATTCATACATATATGAAGACGAGCAGAATGAGTAAAAGTCAGGGTTAATGGTGGGGGGGATCCCTGTGCAATTTGTCCTAATGAATCTTTTATCTGAAGGATCATGTGTGAAGCTGCCTGCTGCTGTTGTGTTCCAGGAGCTGGTTTACCTGAGTTGGAGCGGTAGTCCCGTTTCCATCGGCCTCTTACAATGCGCTTCTAGAAGTTTCGCATTGGAAAATTTTGACAGAAATGTCAAAATTCAAGTTGAAATCCCCTGATTCACCCCTGATTTGATACGCAAAACAGGGGATGGAAACAGTTCTTTTCAAATCAAGTCTTGCGTAACGGACTCGTACCTGTACAAGTTGGACACTGTGAGCATGGCCGGGCGCTCGAGCACAGAGTTTCCTGATCTGGTTCCCATCATGCACGACCACCAGTAGGATGATGGAGGGACACCTCCACCCCCTTTCTGTTTCTGTCCAGGAGTACCGGGACATGGGTCCATCCTCCGCAACATCTGGGAGTCTGATGAACTCCTTCATCCTTGTTGTTTGTATGATGCGGAATCCTTTAATGGAAGCACACATGATTTGTATTTCTTATAATGAGCATTTCCAGGTGATTCAAATCATTTTGGACGGAAACAAGGCCAGTGTTTGAGTAAACTGGTAGTTATCAGTGTATTGAAGCAATAAGGGCATCAGAGATCTCACGTGATGAGCATGAGGCAGGTTGAGTCTGATAACCAGCAACGTTGTAAAAAAGCAAAATAAAGCAAATGTTGAAACTCTCCAATGATTAATTCACAGCGGTGTGCGTGCGTGCGTGCGTGCGTGCGTGCGTGGGTGCGTGCGTGCATGTGTGTGTGAGGTGCGTAGCCAGAGGTCACTGCAGGATGAATACTTTCTTTGGCATCAGTCTGCAAATAATCGATTGAATAGAAAGACGGATGCGTTTGTGAGAAGCTGCAGCATCAGTTTATCCGGAGCTTCTAGAAACGAGATGGATCAGTGAAAGAGGAAATCAGAAAGTGATCTGAGAATGAATTGTGGGATCAGCGCTGAGGGACTGGAGTGGATTAATTACAAACCTCTCCTATCCTCTGAATATAACAAGCTTTTGTGTCAGGTTTTGAGTCATTCAAAGACCTTATTATGATTTTATTTGATACAACTTTGGGGGGAACTCAATGGGCTCACCAATTTAGCCAGCACACTCTCTGGTGTTGGAATTTGAGTGAAATGCCTCAGACATACAAGGGTTTTAAGATGCTCCTTGGTTTGCATGTCGGTCCTCTGACAAATAAAGAAAGTCAGCGTCAAATCATTTTTAAAGGCGCTAATATCCTCCAGCTCCTAAAGGGCCGTGTTCCATGGAGATCACCCTGATGAGAAAACAACCCCATCTCCACGGCAAACCATCTGATGGCGAACCCAGCGGGTTAACTCCATTACAGATTATTTGATCTAATAGTAGTAGTAGTCAGGCTCGTGCAAACTGTGCAGAAATAAACCCAAACACTTCAGCAGAATACAACTCCAGCGTGGACGAAAGAATTAGTGTCTGTCCATAGTAATGTTGAGGGACCTCATCTGCATCCCACATCTTTTCTCAGTCTATTTCCTGGAGTCTTCTGGTGATTTTTACTCCCATCTTGGCTCTGTTGCGTCTCGCAAAGGTGAGTATAGTAGATGTGAAGGCTAGTTGTGCAGATGAAGTCTAGTCTATATGATGTAAAAATTCAGCTCATCAATCAAATCAGCATCACATGTCGGAATGTCATTCATAAAGGCATCAGATGTTAGCGCCAGCACCCAGCGAATGCTGCTGTCTGTGGAGTGAACTGCCAACATACCTGTGCCATGAATGATTTGCCTGTGTAGAATTTGACTTTGTTTTAAAAAGCCTTGGGATGTTTCCAGTGTTTAGTCTGTGTCAGGTGTCAGCTGATTATGATGGAGGCTTTCTTTTTTCCATGTGTTGACATTACGTGACAGCACGAAAACGTCGTACTTCTCCTGTGTCGACGCTCTCATTATACCCAGGTAACTGCTGCTTTTCAGAGGGTAAAAGGAAGGTTAGAAGGCGGCGGAGGAAAAGCAGGAAGAAAGAGGGAGAATATAAATGAGAGGTGAAGAGATTGAGCCACAGGAGCAAGAAGCAGGAGTGCGGAAGGGGAAGAAGAAAAGCGAGTGGGGCACAGAGAAAGACGCACTAACCGAGGGAGAGAGCAGCTTGTTGGCTGAGCTCCAATGAGCTCATTGAAGAAGACCCCGCTGTCTTCTGGCATCACTTTGACAGACAGCAGACCTGCCGCTTGGGAGTCCTGCACACACACACACACACACACACACACACACAAACACAGAAAAAAGAATATACACAGAGGTAAACCTGAGCACGATTGTACACACATGCAAAGGAGCAGACTGCACACACACACAGGTTTAAATAACTTCAGTAGGCAGTCATACACACATTTTACGTTGTGCTAATCGTTATCTCAGCTTTTAATGTTCTGACGACGAAACGTGCATAAATGAAAAGAAAGAAGCCTCGAACATCACGTCTTAAACCTCAATCTACACTGAAGACGACAATTCATCACACTTCAGCACCAAACGTACGCCACAACGTCAACGACTGAAAATGTGCCTCGGTTTACTAGATAGCAAGCTAACGTTAGCATCGGCCTGGATTCCATCGGTGCGTGATATCCCCCGTGGTGACACCGGTGTCGCTGTTGTCCAGCTTGCAAAACGTGAAATGTACGTTGTTTCAAACGTCACTAAGATGGAGGACGTTGAGGATGGAAAGTGTCCATCACTGAACTTTTCGTCCGTTTGAGTGAACCGGTGGAGTGAGCATAGTACACTACATTTTCACATACCCAGTCAGTTTGAACGCACTCATGTACTCAACATACCGATGTGTGGAACCTACACTGTCACACACACACACACACACACTGCACAGCTACGTCGTAACTGATAAATCTGATCATTTCCAACTGTCCCTGCTGAAGTGGCCCACGCTGCCTGCGCTCGCCCCATGGGAACCATCTATCTCTAGTGTACGTGATTAGGTGTGTGTGTGTGCGCACACTGTCCCTTGTTCCTGATAATGACTACACCTCCTCTGACTGAACTCCACGTTCCTCCTGTCTGACCTCAGACCATTTAGCCAATCACAGTCAGATCCGTGCGTGAACATGTCGTGTGAACAATCCTCATCAGCATGTGTGGAACAGCATCGTTCTGTGTGTGTTTCATTGCAGTAAAAATTCAGCGACACGGATCAATAACCAGATCAGAGCGACCAGTCTGTCCTCACTCAGACGTGTGTAGATGTGTTCTGGCGTCGCTTCGTGTACCATTCATCGCCTCTGGAGCATTCCATTTATATGGTAAATGAGCAGTTCACAGTCTCTTCTCCACAACTAACGGTGATTTATAGCACCGCCTCCTCCGGTGCCATTTACAGGGTCCAACCTGCTCATCGGTTTGACAGAACATCACTACCAGCTGGTCGATGCAACATACTCCCTGTCTGATCAGTGATGAGCAAAAAAACGTCGAAACAAATAGATCATGTATGTCCAACTCATCATTTTGCATCATATTGTGTCGTCTGTGCTCAGAGGATGACAGAACGTATCCGCCAGACGAGCGGAAACCATCCCGTGTGGTGTCAGCATCAACTATTCACATCATCTCTGGTTTATTATCTCAGCATTTGATTGTTTTTCAGTTGACCCAATGAATGTAGCATCCTGTTGTGAGTCTCCAAACACTAAAGGATTTACTGGTGCATCAGAAACGTTACAGGTTCTGCACACAACGCTAAAACAAATGGGAGGTCATGAAGGTTCTCAGTCGTCCCGGTCATGATAAGATGCTCAGTTACATCGAAAGCAACTGAACTTGCTAGTTTTAGCTTTAAGATGTTTTGTCGCCCATCCGAGCATCAGTTCAAAACATAAAACTGGGAAGGTGTGGCATGTTGGATTGTGTCTGGTTGT
Organism: Aeoliscus strigatus; assembly: GCA_901007665.1. Classification (NCBI taxonomy): domain Eukaryota; kingdom Metazoa; phylum Chordata; class Actinopteri; order Syngnathiformes; family Centriscidae; genus Aeoliscus; species Aeoliscus strigatus. Next base: position 74,800 of record CAAKHB010006990.1, read on the forward strand.
TCGTTGTGGGTCACCTGAGAGTCACTGACCCCAGTGGTCATCTGGGTCTGTGTGTCTAGTCAGCACATCCTCAGATGTCCCTGTCTCATGACAAGTATCATATCATGAGACAAATGTAAACGACTTCATGGATTGTTTATCAGCTGATCGGTCGGTTCTGTGTTATCCTGCTTTTCACGTCAAATGAGAGAAGACTGGGTGTCATTGATGACATCGTAGTTAACATGGAGGCATCGTCTGTGTCAACTGAAATGATGTTGACAGAAGGTCATTACACATTGATCAGGGAGAAATTCTCCCAGGCCAATCAATCAGTAATGATGGAGAAAACACTGGTATGATCATGAGTTAAAGGAAGACATGTGATGAGATCTTACGTTATTTCCAGAGAGGGAACACTGCAGGATTCCAACAGTCACTTTACCCTCGTTGTTGCTGCTCCAGAGGCCGTAGCACTAATGAGTGAACAGCCTGTGGCTCTGGATTGTTTTCTAGAAAGAACATCTGTCTCAAACTGTAATTGGTCTGTTTCACCAATAGTTCCTTTTCCCCCGTGAGCTTATTGGATTCCAGTCTGTCAGAAAATCAGATCTGGTCGGCTGAACATTAACAGGTGTTATTCTGCTTTGTTCTTACTTATTAAAGCTTACTAACACGCACGCACACACACACACACACGCATAAGGTTATAACAGCTGTCAGGCGAGGAGGCCGTGCCAATTTAGCTCGTCTGTTAAAATGTGGATTAGCAGACTGCAGCCGCGTTGAACTGTTCAATGATCCCACTGGAAAACCAAACAGAAATTACCTGTTGTATTTGCAATTCGTTAACACATTATGAAATGCGGCCAACAAACATACGCAATACACAAATATACGGAAACATATTCTTTAGTTAAATAATTCGATATTTCTAAGGCCCTTGGATGGAAATAAATATTGGGGAAGAAATTGGCATCCACTTGACCTCTGTGTTGTGTTAGTATGTCCTTCTTTAATATTCATGTTGCAGTGTCCTGTGTGCTTTAAAGTTGTTATTCGCTAAAAGCCTAAATCATCTAAAAAGCTTTTAACTGATGAGTCACTGTTTCACTCGTCATCTGCAAAGTGATGTGCCACTTTCGAAAGCATTTCCTCCTCATCCGTACGAGTCTGCAGGGAAAAACCTGCGAAATCTGTTTCACACTACACGTCGACCCTACACTTGGCATCTGCACCGTGCTGCCCCCACGGCCCCCCATCGCTCCCCACTTTCTACAACCGTCAAAGACAGACCGAGGCGCAGAGACATCCTGAGTGCCAGGGCAGTTGGATGGTGATGAGTGATCTCCAGTGTGTTCAGCATACTAAACACGAAATCAGTGGATTTTAATTCTACATCTGGCCCTTGTTCAGAAGCTGTTCCTTATCTTTTCCTTTTTTTCCATTTTATTTCAGATATATACAATCCCTGTAAATTACTCAGTCTGACAATGGGTGACACATAAACCCACAGTTTACAGGAGCAGGTTTTCAGAATCTAAATGATTTCAAATCACTTTGCTGCACATAAACTGTCAGAAGGACCCAGACAAATAATATTCTGCATTTGTCAAGTTACACAATCTATTGTGTGGATATTTTCAGTTTTTGGTTTGTTTGAATTATTCACCGTGTTCTATGCATGTCTGCTTGCATTTATATCTTGTCTATAAATTTGACAAACATTTTCCATTTGTTTGAAACTTGACCAGGTAGTAAGTCAGAGAGAAGCTGAAAATTACTGAAAGCTCTGTAAAGGTTCACTGATCTATCCCATCTGCATCTGTTTGCAGGGATTTACTGATAATATGTTGGATTGAAACTGCATAAAAAGGAAAGTGTCTCTGGAAAAGATGCAGAAATACAGATTGAAAGCAACTTGATTCTGTCTTGATTTGATCGTTTGAGACGAATCCGTACGAAACTCCTCTTGCACCAACGGTGAGACGTGAGCGCGTATGTTTCCGCTCACGTGTTTGGGTCTGTGGCGTCCACATGTGTTTGATCAGCTTTTTGCTGATTGCAGAGAAGCGATGTGCGAGCTGCTGAGCACGGCCTTTGTCCCATGACTACAGATTTATGATGTGGCAATTTACAACCACAGGCGGAGTGATAAGTGCATTTGTGTGTGTGCGTGTGTGTGTGTGTGAGAGAGAGAGAGAGAGGAGAATATTTGCACAGGGAAATCTATGCATGTAGCTATCTACTCGACACTCGGCAGCTGTTTAAAAGGAAAAGGAGTATTGAAAAAATATGACCATCAAAGTATCGTAGTGGTAATGAAGAGAAACAGCGGCGCCTGACACTGATCCCTGTGGACTGATTCTCATCCAATTAGACTGAAATGCACACAACTTCCTGGTCTGATGATCACATGACCACCGCAGCTGATTTCCCACGACTCATGACTGCGCCTCGGTTCGCCATCGATGAGAGAAATCCACTTCGCAGCATCGACATATTTACACAATGTTCAGCAACTGCAAATGTGGTGTCACCACATATCTCCTGTCTTCCAATACATGGCCCTGTTCCATTTTTGTGACACATTGCTCACTCACCATTTCAACGAGCAAATAATGAGCTATCGATTTTGCCGTAGAATGAACACTGCTGGTGCAATAACTGTCAAACGAAACGTTGGAGACGTCAGACATGACGGTCAAAGATGATAAACACAATAGGACGTCTAAGATGTTGTCATCAGTAACTGCGTGTGTCTCGCTGCCAGATGTGTTTGTGCACATTTTCAAATATTTCAAAGGAAGCTGAAATGATTGTCCTGTGTGTATTTGTGGTCAGCATGCAACACAAAGGTTGACGAGTGGAGCTTAAACCAACAGCGCTTATAATGTTTGCATATTTAATACATATAGAACGTCCACGCTGCATGTTTTATGTTCTTACAAAACGACATGAATAATAAATGAAAGAAAATACATTATTTATATTTGTGATGTTTTTTCACGTTACGTCTATGTGGTTTTCGCCTTAACTTTGGGTCAGTTTGACCCGGCCGTCCGTGGCACATACAGACACATTTTACACACACTTTTTGTTTGACAAAGTTGCCTTTTAAGCGGTTAAAACAGGCCAAAAGGTGCATAGTGAGAGTTAAAATGACTGTGAAAACAGATTTTCAGTGTTTTTCCCAGACCTTTTTCTTTCTTAATTTCCTTTGTGAACCTTCCCTTCCTTCAGGGGGTTTTGTCCATGAATCTGTTCCTGTACAATGCTTCTATCACCTCACTCCTCCTGTTTACTCTGGTGGAAATTATCTTTTCTTCGTGTTTCTGCATACACCTACCTTCCACACGGTTTTTCTCACACTTCCTCAGTTCTTATTGATTGTTGAATGAGCGGCCGATTGTCACCTTTGTCCATGTGTTTCGTTCCCCTCCTGTGAAGTCAGCATCATTGTACTGAATCAGAACACATATGTAGATATAAATAAAAAAATGTAAGATAAAATTAAAATATAGATTAAAAAATTGTAAAATATATAAAACATATATAAAAAACTTATTTATATCTAAATACATAAGTTAAGCACATTTTCCCTTAAGCTTCTTGCGCTGCTTCTTATTTTTGTTGTTCTTCATAGTTCCACAGCAAACTGTGTGTGTGTGTGTGTGTGTTCTCATATATCAAGATTATACTTGCATAAAACATAACAATGCTTGCTACTACTACTTTAAAAGCAGGTTCAAGGATCAAAAATACTAAGTAAAGTAAAAAAAAAAAATCAGTTTTTTTTATTAAGTTCAGAATATTTTCTTTCAAACTCATCAAGTCCCGTCATGTCGCGGGCAGTGTTGACTGATGGGAACCCGCTGAGGGATTGTGTCCTTGCCATAGTGCTTGCAACAACAACTGCATGAGTGGGTCACCGGTGGGACTGGAGGAGCGTCTGCCGGGAGGGTGTGAACCTGTACGTGCATCACACGCTCCCAGGGAAGCTTCCGTCTGTCAGGTGAAAAGAGGTAGCTGTCAACTTTTTACACATCAGACGAGACGTGCGTCTGTCCGACCCCTCCCCTCCCCACGGAGCAGGTGGAGGAGAGGACGGTCCACAGCAGGAGGACTCGAATGGAGGATGCATTTATGCGCTCGCATGAATGGTTGATTGAATTCAGAGGTCTTTAGTGTGGATTTGTGAGGAGAGACATGTCTGATGTGTGTGTTAGTGAAAGGTCATGTGGGCTCTTTCACAAGTGCCTGTCTGGTTTGTGCATGTCTCGGGGTGTGTGGAGTCTAATTAAGACCCCTCACACACACTTTACAACCAGTTGTTTTTCATCAGACTAACAACAAACAGCCCTTAAGCACACAAGTCAAGTACACTTCATCACGCATCACACACACACACACATATACATACACACATGCACACGAGTTTGTTTCCTGTATGCCACTGACGTAAGTAGCATACTAAGAAATCACAGTATCTGTACATAAATCATTTAAATCAACCTCATTGACACTGACTGCGCAGTCAGCATGGAACACTTTAATCTGGGGGTGTCAAACATGCAGATGTACGGTCCTTCCAGGATCCATCTGTTTCAGTCTGGTTAACTACACACATGGAAATGGACGTATGTTTATGAATAAAAGAACTTGTCCAGATGTTGGGATTCATTTAAAGTGTAGTGCTATAATTTTCAGTTACTGAAAGTGAGTAGAAGATCTACCCCCCCCCCGATTCAAATACTCTAAACTTCATCAATCCAGCTGTGACTTAATAGGAAGCTTCAAGCCACCAAAATATTAATATATGTGGGCTAGAGTTTCAGGAGCAAACATAAATGAACGTTATCCATGAAGAATGTTGCCTTTGTGTTTTTGCCTCCACAGCAGCTCTGAGACGAATGTGTTTGCCGGTCAGCTTCCATTTGATCAGACGCGGTGCAGGGACCTCCTTTCAGCAGAAGGTTGGCGCGTTTGCCCTTCTGCCAAACAATCCACCCTGCCTCTTTGATAAGACAGCAGGTTTTCACAAGATTTCATATCAAACCAAATGCCAAAATCACATTGTGCCACCAAATCAGCATAAACACAGGCTCAGCTATCAGCACAGGAATGCAGAAGTAGAAAAGGGCCACAGGTGTTTGTTGCATAGTTTGTTCTGACAGGAGAATCAGGACTTGAGGAATAATTATTCACAGCATATGATGATTGCAGACTGTGTATAAACATAATAATATTTAGTTTGGACTGACAATTCTCCTTTGCTGAAGTTGAGTGGTGCTAAATAGACGGTGTAATATAAATGGTTCTAAAAACGTATAAATACTTACGAGGGCCAGAACACCTCGTAATAGATATGGTGCAGACTATGGCGCTGAAGCCACTGATTGATCTGTCAGCTGACAAAGACAGAGTGGAATTACAAGCTGAGACATGTTAATGTAGTAATATCTAAATATTTAGTCAATCTTTACAGCTCTATAACTGCTTTAATTTTATTATTATACTGGAATAGAACTAAATACGTCAACAGGAATTTAACAAAAGTCTAATATAAAAGTAAATATGTGGGAAAAAAACAATTTGTGACGCGGCGGATACAGTCACATCCAAACAGGGTGAAAACTGTGTTGCCCTTAAATTTCAGAATGTGGCTGCTTCCAGAATCGATGCGTTCAGACTAATGCTCTCATTGGCTGATCTGAGCTTTTGGGCAAAGTCCCAGAGGATCAAATGACACCTCCTTCTAGATTCTTCTTGGCAGCAGATTAAAGTTAAAAAAAAACAAGTCTGAACTCTTGACAGTCCCCCAACTGCTTCAAATGTCTTTTTGTCTCCATGTTTTTTCCTTTTTTGGTTCTCCTTTTATTTCACCTTTTTCTCTGACTTCTCGCCAAGATTTAAATACACCAAACAGCAACACAGCAGGGCTCTGAATTAAATGTCTTTTTTAAAAAATGGATTTTGTTTGGAGTTGAGTATCCGACACCGTAGTGAAACGTGGAATGTTACAGCCACAGATTGTCTGAGATTTGAGTCCATCACAGCATATCGTGGGACAAACATAAGGAGACTAAACACAGTTGTACTTCAAGAGAAAATGAATACAGGGAGTAATTTCTGTTTGTCTGCTGGGATTCTAATTCATGCTGCTGGGAACAAGTGTGTGTCAGAGAACAGCATTAACGTTGAAGGTTGTGTCCCTTGTAAACTCAGTCGTGTTCATTTCAATAACCATCATGTGAAAAAACAGGTAATATGCAAATTACCTGGGTTGTTTGCAAACCACTCTTGTTTTTGGGTAATGTGCAAAGCTGCTACATCTAGCTAGCTAACATTATAATACCTAGATCTAAAATACTTAGCTAGCTAACGTTATAATACCTAGAACTAAAATACTTAGCTAGCCTACATTATAATACCTAGATCTAAAATACTTAGCTAGCTAACGTTATAATACCTAGAACTAAAATACTTAGCTAGCCAACATTATAATACCTAGAATTAAAATACTTAGCTAGCTAACATTATAATACCTAGAACTAAAATACTTAGCTAGCTAACGTTATAATACCTAGCACTAAAATACTTAGCTAGCCCACATTATAATACCTAGAACTAAAATACTTAGCTAGCCAACAGTATAATACCTAGAATTAAAATAGCTAGCTAGCTAAAATATAGAAACCAGAAGGTTGTTTGCAAACTGTGTTTTGGGTTATGTGCATATAACATGGGTAATTTGCGTATTACCCATTTTTTCACATTACCCGTAACATAGACATTTATTCATTTATTAATTTTGTTTATAAGAATGTGGTTGATGCTCCAAACACTCGTGTATAAAGATGTTGTTCCAGACATTCTGGAAATTGCACCTCGAAGCATAAAAAGAACCATGTGAACAGGTCACACTAATCCTGCCTGGTCCAATAAACCCCCATTTTTACTCATTACACCAACATGGCCTTGCTGCGCTGTAATTGGTGGAGCTGCTGCTTGACAGCGAAAAACAAGACGATTCACTGATGCACGGTGGATCCACCCCATTTAGACTGAAAGTATTTTTTTAAAACAACAAATCAGGCTGGAGCTGTGGTAATAAATCAGTTTCTACTGCTGTCATATGATAATTATCCCAAGACTTTAGCTCGTGGAACACATACAAAGGACCCTTTGACCTTATGTAGTGCATGACATGAAAATGAGACGCATGTGATAAGCTGATCTGCCGTTGTTGGTCTTATTTTGGGGTTCTGGAGCTGACTGGTTGCCCATGTAGCCGATGTCAAGCATCAGAGCTGAGTGCTGCAGGGGGCTGATATAAAAGGCGCTGTAAGTGCACTTCTCTGCCTTTAAGTGCTGTTAATCAAAGATACCGACTTTTTTTTTATTTCCTCGCTTTAAGGCCTCCGCACTCAGCCCTTTATGGCTGCTCCATCCTGCGAGTATTTATGTTGGAGGAAGTCAGAGTTTGGATTTAGTCTCATTTACCCCAATTGTAGAAGACCTATTTAGAGACTTTGGAGGCTTTGTTCAAAGTGGACATTTCCTCTTTTTGGATTGGCTGTGTGGTAGGAAATTATGTGTGACAATGCAGTTTCTTTTCAGTGAGAACTCTGGAGATATCTGTGATACATAATCCTGTTTATGATATGAGAGGTGTATGTTGGATAAAAGAGTCCACTTAATTTCATGTCAGGAAGTCGAATAAATGAACTGAAAGAGCGAGAGAGAGGTGTGAGTGGGTGTTTGTGTGTGAAAGCATAAATCTGGGCAATTTATCTGTTCTGACATAACATTATAAAACTCCTGCTCACAAGCATATGATGGAACACACACACACACACACACACACACACACACACACACACACACACACACAGATCCGTTACCAGACCCCTTTTAAGCTAATTGGTTCTCCAGCGGTGATGTAGGCAAAGCTCATTACCAACTGTCTTACAGTCGCTTCTGGAAACGAGCCTTTCTGCTCCTTATGGAACAAAACACTTTTTTTCCCTTTATCATCTCATTATTTTTATCAAACAGCACTGGATGCATGATGTCCCTGTGAAGAAAAAGACAGATTTAAGGCTCCTTTGTTGCGTAACTCCATGAAAAAACAGTGAACGTGGTGTTTTCTGTTCTTTTTTTTTTTTCAGAACACACACCAAAGATTAAATGTGTTGAAATGTAAACTGTGTTTGACCCCACACCTAGTAGATTTATAACATTGTTCTTGCTGAGCTTATTAAGGTACATTTTCAATTCGAGCGTCCTTAAAAACTGAAAGGTAAAACAAAGGACTCACTTTGCCAGAATAAATATCTGTTAGTGCAGGAATCCGACGTGAACGCACCCGGTCCGCACCCGGTCCGCAGTATTTCACCGTGATTGACTGTCATTGATTTTCTGATCGTTGCCTTCATTGCTCCATGCTCTGCAGAGATCTGCAGCAGCACGGCTGCTCCCATTGGCTCACATGGTTCATGAGAACTAATATTTAAAGTGTCGAGATGGACCTGGAGATGAGTAACACATGAAAGGAACGTAGCTGGACAAAATCTAATGAATGCAAATGTCTCCACAAACAGTGGTGATTAACGTCACTGCCCGTGGTGTAGGAAAGTGCTGAGCCAGTTATTATGGATCCAAAGGAAAATATTTAAGATTGACACCGAGCAGCTGCGCTCTTGTGTTCTTCTGATTGGGTAAAATTACAAAAAAATAAGGTCAATTTTGAGGACAGGGCTAATTTAAGTATTTCAAGAAGCTGTCACATTTACATTAAGGTCAATAATGAAAGATTGATTGTATGAAGGCAAACGGACGAGACGACCATGAGAGAATTTTAAAAGTCAGTCAGTTTATCTCAGTGTCATTGAAAAGGAAAATGTTAAGGTTTTGTACAAAGGCTGCAATTAATTCAACTTTTTTTTCTCCTTCTGTCCTCCAACTCAAACAAAGATGATCCCGTACACGTACCTACCGCCAGAGGAGCGTTTGAGAGTGTAACGCCACGTACTAGTCCTTTAAGTCTTTTAGTCCTTTGAATAAAGGACTCATTCATGTGCTCTTTGATGCCTATAAACTGTGTAAAATATCCTACGAGATGATCTGGTTTTAAAATGTTTCCTGAATCGAGCCATGTGAGGATCATTATTTGGATTAAATAACATTGCAATTAGCTGGTCTACAGCTTTCAGCTGGATTGGAATCCACTGATCATCGTAGTTTTCCCCAGTCAATCATCATTTAATCATTCATCACCTCTCCTCTCCAGCGTGTTTCATCTGGGTTGATCGGCCGCTGCTGCCTGCTGACACCCGGCTGTCTCTCCCTGTCACACCGGAGCTCTTAATGGGGAGGAAGAATAGCAATCCGCAGCGGATCAAAGAAGAGGAACAGATCCCGGCCTGTCTGGTCGATGATGTACGTTGTCAGAGCCGCCACAACTGGGCTCCAATGTCCCATGTCAGGATGTTGAGGCTGGAGAGGCTGAAGATCAGCGCGCTGGTGAGTTGACTCCCACCGGGAACGGTGAATGTGGTGGAAAGACCCGTGGAGTGGCAAACAAAAAAGAATTTGTTTCGTTTCGTTCCATAACTTAATTGTCCCAAATGCAGTCAGGGTAAATGAATTAGTACAAAAACAAGACCACATAAAAGACATATCTGGTAATGTCAACCAAAATAGAAACAATAGAAACTATCGGACCTTGTGATGGAAAAATGGAGGTGAATTTGATGGACAGAAAATTGAAAAACAGTCTCCAAATCAGTTTCAAAGAGTTATTGCACGGGGAATAAAGGAGTTTGTCCTTTAACTTCCTTTGTTTTTTACCACGTGGGGAAAGCAGGTGATGTAGTGTCAGACTTTGATCGAACAAATGAAAATACAAAAATAAAGGCACATGTGGATTTGAAGTCCACAGATCGAGTTCACTGAGGTCAATGACGGAAGCTGCTGGCCCGCTATCACCACCTGTAGGGGTACGCTCGCTCACACAAAGTTCAAACAGACTAAGAAATATGAGCAAATCATGCAAAACACAAACTTAAATACGACTCCTACAACCCCACACTCCCCCTGACCTGTCCGAAAGACGCTTTCCCCTCCAGGACCGGGTCCAAACAACTGGCAGCTTCACATCCGTCGCCAGATTGTGTGTGACTGTGTCAGCAAGAACAGCTCATTGACAATTACACAGAGGAAGACTTTATAATAGAGCCGCCGCGCCTTTGACAACCGCTGGCACTGCTCAACGTGTGTGTGCACAAAAGTGATATGGGCAGATGATTCATCCTCTGTAGGCTGTAGTTCTGACTAAATGTTGGAGCGAAGTCAAACGACACAAAGCTCCAGGATGTGGTGGATCTGCAGCATGAGGCCGCCTTCAGCACCGATCTTCTGAGATTGTGGATTAGCCAACTGACCCGTCATTCACAACACACTGGGGCCTGAAACACTCAACAAACACCACTAAGTGGTTTTCTCCACATTTTCAGTGTGTTATCTGATCTCTCTGATCCTTTTCATATCTTTTTTTTTAATGTCGTACACACTCGTTTCACCCCCCCATCACCCCGCTGACCCCTCTTGTCTTACAAGTGGCAGATAATTCAGGACGGTCTGAGATTCTTGTCAAGGTTTGACCTCTGCGTGTGTGTTTGTGTGAGTTTCTACTCGTCCAAGGGACATTTTGGGAAAGTGTGGACTTTTTGGCCTGTGTTAGTGTTAAAGTTTGATCATGTTCAGGTCCGATAGATACGTACTTTATTTTATCTCCCAAGAGAAATTCACAATTCGCAACTTAGGGTTCAGTAAGTAAATGTTCAAGTGAGTTTACCTTTCATTGGCTTTGTATAAATAACATGAAATAGAGACTTGGAAATGTAGATGTCATTGGATTGAAAGACATTTAAGTATGAGACCCTGAAGTATGAAGTCGCTGCATGAGTTGACTTGTTAAATTTGAATAAACTTCATATCTACACACAGAGTGCACTGCTGCATGGTGCTGCTCAAAATCACTGATAATAATGAATAATGATAATGATATTTGTATGTTTGGGAGATGACAAACGAACAAATGAATATAATATTAATCTCTAATCTCAGTGCGTTTGAGGCTATACCCTAGCTGCTCTTTGCTACGTTTCCTACAGTACATATTACTTACAGGCTGTGATCTATGACCCACATTCTCCGTAAACAAAGAGGGACTATATTCATCACATTTGATAAAGCAGAAATATTTGGTGATAAAAAGGTGATTTGAGTAGATCTGTGAGAGGATGTAGATGATCATGTACGTGATTTCTCTCCTGATGTCATTCATGTGCAGCATACAGCACAGACATGTGCTCCTTCACATCTGGTGCGGCGTTCTGCTCAGAACCCGCTGCAGCTTTATGACGGTATCGTCCTCTGTAAACCCGCAGACGCTTATTGTCATCGCCTTTGTATGGACTTTGCGTGGCTGCGGTTCTCAAAGGGTTTTACTGACAGAAAGCCGAGAGGAAATCCGATGAGAGGACTGTCATTAGATGGTGCTGTGGTGTGTGTGTGTGTGTGTGTGTGTGTGTGTGTGTGTGTGTGTGTGTGTGTGTGTGTGTACACTGGTTCCTCCGGTGTGCGGGGGTGTTCCCTCCCAGTGTTGTTCCTGTCTGAGGCGATGGAGTCTGACTGGAGACTCATTAGATACTAGAGGATTTCTATTCATCAGACAGTCATCAACTCAATCCCAGACTAATCACATAATGGATTTAAAGGAGAGAGAGAGAGAGAGAGAGAGAGAGAGAGAGAGAGAGAGAGAGAGAGAGAGAGAGAACACAAGCATTCAACCATACAAGTAACTAAACCTGTATGTCCTTCAACTCAAACAACACGTCTTTTGTTTCCTAGAGGAGTTTCCTAATGTAGCGCCACCCACCTGCAGCTGACAAATGACACCTGACTATTGTCACAGTGCATTGTCGGTGTGCAGCTTGGTCACGGTAAGAAAGGTCTTTCCTTTAATTACAATTGGAATTCCTCCTCAGGTCTGGTCAGGTTCAGTTCTTTTTACGTTGAAAGAAGCAGGTCTTGTTAAAAAGTTGTTCATTAATAACATCCTCTCACAAACGTCATTGTAGGTGTCACACCTGGGTTCACAGAAACTGGCTGGTTGTAACGTTCAGGATTAAGTCATTTGAGCGGTGGTTTCATCCCTGTGGACATGTTTGAGAGGGGGGTTCAGGGACAGCTGTGGGTCAGATTTGCGTTTGATGGACTGCGTGAATGTGTGTGTGTGTGTGTGTGTGTGTGTGTGTGATGCAGATCCCTCCTTTCTGTTCAAGGACAGTCTACTGTCCACAAATCAATGTTTTCAATTTGGCCATTACCATCTTCCATCAGCAGCAATATAATCAAAGCGTCTTTCTGTGTTTACACCTGTATTTAATTCAGATTTCTTGTGTTTGGACAACTTCCATTGGAAATGAACTATAGCCTGGACCTAGCAGAACACATATTCTGACTAATTACAAATACTGATGTTATTTGCTGCAGGAGCAGTCAGCACTATCTCATGATACAATAAAAAGTATAATATTTCCTCGATTTATTTGATTTTGTGACTACTTTTGTGTTGGAACCAAAAGAAAACCATGGCTTTCTCTCATAAAACAGCTCAAGCACTTATTCTCTGTGCATCATTCATACTGATGACTCGCATTCATAATTCATACCTGATCTTAAATAAATTAAAAGCTAATTTTGTGGAGGAGCTGACAGGCGGACACACTCTGTGGCCGTGTGTGATAAGGACATGCTGCTGATGCGCTGTGTCAAGTCGTCATGTTGTGCATTGCAGAGCAATCTACTTAAGTGTGTGGTGTGCTTGGATGCCTTCAGTGTGTGTGTGTGTGTGTGTGTGTGTGTGTGTGTGTGTATACAAACCTCATGTTGTGGGGACATAAATCCGTTTACAGAGTCCCATTCTTGGAATGTAAATGAAATTGTATTATGATTTACGATGGCATAAATACTTGAATTATAGGCTGAAGGCTTGTAGCGAGGTTAAGGGGAGGTTAAGGGGAGGTTAAGGGAAGACTCCAGGGAAGAAGACTACGAAATGTCCTCTGAAGTGATGGAAACACGGCTCTGTGTGTGTGTGTTAAAAAGTTTGACAGATGACAAATCACTGACAACCTTAGACAGAGTATGAGGCAGTGAGTAAGGTAAGGGATATAAGGTAAGGTAAGGGATATAGGAACCCCTCTGTGAGGAGGATGAGTGTAATCTAGCAGGTTTACCGCCAATGTTCATATCACCTGAGAGGAAGAGATGGGAAGGAACTCATGAAGTGATGAACTGATGAACGGTGAGGAAAGAAGGGTATTGGAGGGAGAGAGGGATTGAATGTGTGTGTCGGTGAGGGGTGTGTGTGTGTGTGTGTGTGCGCGTGTGCGCGTGTGCGCAGGGGGAGATGAGAGGGACATTAGCACATGGGATGGAGAAGCGGAAAGAAGAGGAAGATTGAAGAGAGGCGGGAAA